>RJWJ010004005.1:0-80355 GCA_004363605.1 Indri indri
AAGGTTAACTTCTAAATTCTAAGGTAAGTTTATCATTTAACAGAGGGGGTAAACAGAGATATGTTGGCTCCATGTTTATTAGGTTATTGTGAATGGAGACAGGTAGTCTAGAGTGGTTTAAACAAGAGCTTTGCTTTAGCCATTCGGGAAGCTGTCTGCTGTCTGTTCCGGAGGGCACTCCATTGTCAGCTCTCAGCCTATAGTTTTAACAGATTCACTTGTACTTTACAAAGCAAATCCAAACCTTTAGGTCTGAGAAACGCGACGCCTTGTGGGATACAGCCGCTACTGTCTTTCAGAGACGCCCTTCCCTGTGTAACAGCATTTGAAATGCAAACCAACACGTTCACGTATTCCTTCAGGGCAAAGCTCTGCAAAACTCCTAAGACACATCCTGTCCCCAAACACATTTAATATTAATACATGGAGCGACAGCAAAATATTAAAATTATATTATTATAAGAAAAGGTGAACTATATTAGGCAATACGGCACAGTGGTTAAGAATATGGGCTCTGGGTTCAAATCCTGGCTACACCATTGACTAGCTTTGTGTCTTTAAATGAGTGCAGTACCTACTTCTACAGTTCTTAGGAGGATTAAATGAATAAATGCATGCACTGTGTTTACTACAGTGCCTGGCAAGATTAAGTACTCAATATTTATTAGCTGTTATTGTTGTTTCTGAAAAAGATAATCTGTTCTTATAGAAATCTCTTCACCTAGTTTAAAGGTTTGATTCAACTCTGAGAATTCAATTTAAACGCTTAACCTAGGAAGGAACCTACAAACAACCAAATTATTCATCTGGTCATCACTTCCCATTGTTGAGCATGTGTTGGGTTGGTTTTTGACTTTTGGATTAGGATACTTTTGAGTGGAATTATGGAGCTGGGTTTTTGGAGCTGAGTTTTTTTTCCTCTTCCTTGTGTTTCCTTTATTTCTCTGATAATCTTGGTAATTTACTAGTATTCCTGTGGGCTGTGCCTCCTCTTTAGTTTTTATCCAAATTAAACATTGCTCTGTGTTCTCCTAAGGGTGTGGGAATAATGAAAGAGAGCCAAGGCATAAATTCTTTCATCGAATACCTATTTAATGTGTGGTTAAAATAAGCGAGACATTACTAAGATATAGCCCTGACTTTAGAAATGCTCACAGGCAGAACTGTCCAAGAGATAAATTCCAGTGCAATAGCAGGTCTGTTTTCCAACCACCTTCCCTAGATGGCCCAGCTCTCCCCATTCTCTTCTGACAGTGCCCTGACTAGTGCACGTTCTCCTAGCCTGCTGGGTGGGGGTGGTTGGGGGCAATGGGGAGGATGTCACTGAATTAACTGCTCACCAAGAGGTATTTTGTTCACAAATCTGTTTATATGCGGTATTCTTGTTACTGTAATTGGCATAATTTAATTAAATGAAATGAAAACTGATGAAAAGTGTGTGCTAAAATAGAGAGCCATCATTTCTGTGAAAACCTTTGGAGAGACTCCATAATGACAAATTGCCATCAGATTGGATAAAGATGAGGCAATTATAAAAGATTGGGGGAAAATCATCAAAATATGGACAGCTTCCAGATTCTGTTTTCACATTGCTTCACAAGTGTCTTTAAGTTTTCACTCTTCTTTAAAGAAAACAAACCTGGGAATCTTAGACCTTGTCTTATGGGTGTTATTTAGACATGGCAGACAGTGAGACTCCATCACTGGATCCTACTCAAAGGAAAGGTCTTGGCCCTACAGCAAATATTTTCAAGTCAATGTATTAATACTTACATTTAAACGTTTGCTAAAACAAAACAGTAAAGATAGCATTTTATAAGATTCTTAATTTTCTCTAAGTTTTTTAATTAACTGAAGAATACTGGTCTCAATTGTGTCATCTAAATGGGCTTCTTCTGTCCTTGGGTAGTACTGAATTAGGGTTTTAAATTTGTCAATTAATGGGAAATACTTGTTTTGTTGAAAAATCCAGTGCCTTTGAAATTGCTGGTTAACACATAATCAGTTAAATATGACTTTATTAACATCTAATTTTTATAAATTATTTTGCTTTTTTAAAGATAATACAGCAGTTAATCTAACCTGTTTCTTGTCCTAGAAAGTTTAGGAAAGGGCAAGTCTCATACCTCTAAAAGAGGTCATTTTACATTCAGAGTAGAGTTGTTTTCAGAAAAGAATTGTGTAGGAGGTAAGAATTAGAAAATTCAACAGCTTTTCTATACTCTTGAGCCATAACTTCAAACTTCAAAGTCTGGCAGCATTATTTTCTTTAAAGTGAAATCACAGAACATCATGCGTATCTGTATTCAAATGTAAATACTCCAGATATCCACAAACAGATTTTGAAATGATTTGGGTTATTCATCTTTGAGGACTGTTTGGTCTCCTCTCAGGCTGTGCTTCAAGGCCTTCTGTCAATTACCTGCTCCCTCTGGTATCTCCTATTGCACCCAGACCTGTGCTCTCCACCCTGAACCACAGACCTGCTAAGTGCATCACCTCCTCTTGCACTTGCCTGCTACCCTTGTACTTACATGACAGTGGACTTGCCTTTCAGAGGCCTGAACCAATTGAAGTCAAATTTGTCCCCTTTCTCTGATTTTCTATCTATTTCATTCCTTTGGGGAATGGGGAGATAAGAAAGCATTTTTGGTTTCAATTTTTTCCCCTTAGGGTGGAAAGCAAGCTTTGCTTAAGAAAATTGAAAGTAGACTTGAAGCACGTAAGAAACTCCCACTGTTTGTATTATTGGGTGGTGTGTTGAGGGGTCTCAAATCCAGTGGGAATACATTTGAGGAGGCTCTCTGTTGGCAGAGGACCCCTTGAAAGAAGAGTGGGATGTGGGGGCAGCTTCAGAAGCAGGAGGGGGCAGGAGGGGTGAGGTCAGAGACTGTGGGTTTTCTTAGAGTGGAGAGTGTGAATCGGGGGATGAGGTATAATAGTTGGGGAAACTGATAGAGGGCTCTGAGCTCATGATGAAAATGTTATAGTCCATTTACATTTTATTCCAAAATGGTCTCTAACACTTTCAAAGATATGATTGCAATATTCATTTTCTTTCACTAACATCAACTCTACTTGGCCATTCCAATGATCTGTAAAAGTGAATAGGCTGCAAATTGAATTTACCATTTCTTTCCATTACGAGATTGAACTCCAATACTCTCCTTACTAGGGAGCAGCCTCCGTGTAGGGTTAAGCGGGAGGAAGCGGTGGTGAAACTGTCCCTCTGTGTGTAGACAACAGGCTATTCTTTACCCCATGTCCCCTCTGATTCTGCCCTCTTCTGTCTCTGGTCTCATCACCCTCCAGGTTTGTCTGCTCTTTCTACATCAGCCCAAAGACCAGCTGGGGTCTGCCCCAGGTCCTCTTCTCCATTGTTCTCAAATCCACCTTGCTTTTTCCATTTTTGCAGTCCTGTTGATTAGGTCCCAATTCTTTATGTCTGCCACATTTACAGTTTATTTCTTCTGCCAGAATTATAAAGCTGCCACAGTAACTGTTGTTAAAGAACCCATTCTTTAAGGTATCCTTCTGTGCTTTCACATAACTTGTTTTATTTTAGTTTAATATACTGCTTCTAAGTTTCTAGTCTGTGCTGATGGTACAAAGAAGATAAATCACACGTCCATTCTAGGGAGAGCTTTTTCAGTATCTTTTTTTTTTTTTAAGACAATGTCTCACTATGTTGCCCAGGCTGGTCTCTAACTTCTGGCCTCCAGCAATCCTCCTGCCTCAGACTCCCAAGTGGCTGGGGTTACAGGTGTGAGCCACCGCTCTGGGCTCTCAGCACTCATTTTTGATGCCTCTCTTCTTGCTTTTTCCCTAGATTAAAATACTGCCCTTAAATTCATGTTTGTCAACGTCTGGAGTCTAGACCCTGCTCAGTAATCCATTTTCTTTAGGAAAATTTTCCCATATTAACAGTAACCCACACTCAAAATGCTATATTAGTACTGTAGGCCACATTTCACTTCAAATAACACTTAACTGCTTTTCTGTGCTGGAATTTTATATCAAAAATCGGGCCAAGAGTGACTATCATCTTTGAGCATCATAAACACATATTTGGGTTTGGTGAAATGGTATCAATTTGACCAGTTAATAATGTTTCTAGTTCTTTTGACATGTTGTAATTATTCTTCTGTTTTATTGTTACTTCTGTCCCCCCCCCCCTTTTTTTAAGTCTGTAGCTTAAAAGCTTTAGAGTACTCTTACTTACTTTTGTAGTTTCTTCAGGACTCATGTTGCAAAAACTGAATTAAATTAGAAACTGTGTGGGTGTTTTGTGGACTCTGAGGTGCTAACAATGGAAGATGTTAATATTACTACTATAGTATCTTACTAATTAGTAAAATGTGTTCCTAGTCCCATTATGTTTTAAATGTTATTAAAAATGGAATATTTCTAAAGATGTTAAGAACCATGAAAGGAAAGGAAAGAAATGTTTTTGAATGTTGGTTACTTTCTAAAGAAAATTTCTTCCTGTCTTACATGTACCAGTTAAAAACCCTAATCTTCCAACTGAAGAAATACAAATGCCATGTCTTCACACACACGTATGTGTATTTTTTATGAGATATGCCTGTTCTGAGCCTGAAGATCATGGTTCTCTGGCGGACGGAGCAAAGGTGGAAGGCGAGCTGCAGAATGTAAAGATGTGGTTGCCCCCAGCTGTTGTCAGTGGGCCCCGGCTGTGACCATTTCTACCAGTGCTTCCATTGTCCTTTCCATTTCAGCACATCACACAGAGACTAATTGGCTCCATCTGTGCTAATAATTAACCCTGTGCTGTGGTCATTGGTACACAGGGAGCTCAGCTCCAGGGAGTATTTCACAGCAAAAAGGAGGTGGGATGGGAGCAGAAAGAATACAATTTATTAATTTTTTTTTATGCTGATCCATTGTAGAAAAGGAACCACAAGGAAAAGAGCAGTTCTCTGATAGATAGTGATATTCTTCCACAGCCTATAAGCTTCCTGCCCCAGTGAATGCTCAGGAAGGACATATGAGCAGGATTATAGGTAGAGCTCATGGCATTGTCTTCTCTTTGCTATTAGATTTGTCCCAGAGATGACTGTAATAAACACCTAGTCTAAATGTGGACATTAAAATTTACCGAGGGTGGTTGCCAGGGGTTAGGAGTAAGGTGAGGGCTTAAAGGCATTTCTTTGAGTGATGATGAGATTGTTCTGTGTCTTGGTTATGGTGATGGCTTCACAGCTCAGTGCTTTTGTTAAAACTCAGAAAGCTGTACACCAAGATAAGTGATTGTCTATGTAAATTAAAAGATACATTGAAAAACATATAAAAACTTATTGGAAAAAATTCTTTAGAAAATCTTTTGTGTGTGGCTTAAGACATGTTTACAAGATGAACGAAGCTATTTTTTTCTTTTTCAAAATTAATTACGAATGACACAACCTCAACCAGTTAATGTAAAATTTGATTTTATATAGCAAGTGGTTCCTTTCAAACTGCAAATAAGATTTTATAAGTGAATTTTTAAAGATACTACTAAAAGGAACATGTTAAGAGAAGAATTAGGCTTCTTTGGCTTTTCTTTCTTTGAGCCCTCATAACTCCATTTCACCATAAAAGGAGCTGCTCCTCTTGAGTATTGTTTTGCTGGTGAGAGGCAATTAATGAGGTGAGACATCATTCTTATATATTTGAGAATTCACTGATCATGCTTAAGAACAAAAAAACAATCAGCTATTTTATGTTTTCTTTTAAGACTGTTTTCCAAGTGTGGTTCATGCACATAAATGCAAATAACTGTGTGAAAAGTAGTCTGCTGCTGCTGTTAAATCTTTTGAAGGCACAAGGTATTTACGTGCTTCTGGAACCAGCAAGATTTGTAGAAGGGCAATAGGAAGCAGCACAGTGGGAGTGATTGAGAATTCTAGTGTTCTAATGAGTGAGGGATTAAGGTTGCTGTCAGGGTGGAGCCATTAAAAAACCATGAAGTTTGTATTTGGAAATTTTTAAATAAATTCAAGTTAAAAGAAGCATTTCAGACAATTTGGAATGTTAAATTTAGTCATGAGTTTTGCTTTTGTCAGGAATGTTTAAGTAGTCTATAGGGTATGCTAACCCAAGAAGCTATTTAAGGGTTTAAGATAAAGAAGAGTTTTTAAAATATGAAAGACTGAAGTGTATGTGATTATAGTCCAGTTGAAAGTTGATACACAAATTAGATAACAAACATTTGTTGCATACTGGTAGTTTTTATAATTTAAAATAAATAGCCAGGTTTGGTGGCCTATAGTCCCAGCTACTCAGGAAGCTGAGGCAGGAGGATCACTTGAGCCTAGGAGTTCAAGGCCAGCTTGGGCAACATAGTGAGACCTCCATTTCTGGGGGGAAAAGAAGGGACAGCAACCTTTCAAAACTAGAGTGCCAAGTCCTGCTTATGCTTATTCATTCCTTCAGGAGAAAGAGAAGGTTTATAATCTTTGAAGTCTTTGGGAAGAGTCCTATCTCAAGCCCTTATCAACTGATATCATAGTTATTATTAATAGTTACATGTTAGCTGAGATTAACAGAGTTTGGATTGTCAAGATTTTTTTCCCCAGTTCTCTTGGTCACTGTATTACTAAAATTTACTGTCATTTATACTCATAGTTTGCAGTGCTACTCTAAATGTGGCCCACACTGTGCTGGTCTGAGAACACAGTAAGATAAGGAGCTCATGCTAAAATGTAAATCAACATACTGCTTCGTTCATTAAGAATGTCTGATACATACTTTCTGAGTCCCCACCTGGGGAAAAGAAAAAAGAATGTCTGGGTATGAAAAAAAATGTCAACAGAGCTTTAAGTGTGCTTAGCAACACAGTTGATTTACATTCTAGCACAAGTTGTCTCTCATCATGGGCTGGTAACAGGCAGTGCTCTTACCTGCACAGGTTTGCACCACCGCAGTTAAATACATGATCCTCTCCTCTCCAACAAAGTTGTTGAGTTTGGATAGCATGCTACTGAGCAGGAGCCATGCTTGTTGTGTTGTTCCATTCCTGACTCTGAAGCTGTCGTGCTTCACTGCCTTACTCTGTGGCTGTCTATTTCCAGGTGGACGTTGAGACAGTGGGTAGGGCTGGAGGACTGTCCTGCAGAGAGGTGGCCTCCACCCTTTGGCTCTCTGTGCATTGATGTTGTCAGAAGTATTGTCTGAGTCAGGTAATTGTACCCTTCAGAGACATGGCTGCTTATCTCACATACACACGTACACGCATGCACACAGAGTTCTGAAAACAGCAGAAGGTATTCAATTGGCCATTTCACCTATTGGGAGAAAGAACCATTCCCAAGTATTCCTACTCAGCTCTTTTGCCTTATAAATAAAAATTTTAATCAGGCCAGGCATGGTGGCTCACGCCTGTAATCCTAGCACTCTGGGAGGCCAACGCAGGCAGATCGTTTGAGCTCAGGAGTTGGAGACCAGCCTGAGCAAGAGCGAGACCCTGTCTCTACTAAAAAAATAGAAAGAAATTAGCTGGACAACTAAAAATATATATGTAAAAAATTAGCTGGGCATGGTGGCACATGCCTGTAGTCCCAGCTACTCGGGAGGCTGAGGCAGAAGGATGGCTTAAGCCCAGAAGTTTGAGGTTGCTGTGAGCCAGGCTGACACCACAGCACTCTAGCCCGGGCAACAGAGTGAGACACCATCTCAAAAAAAAAGAAATTAATCAAATTTTTAGAGAAATTGTTCTCTCCCATATATACCTTTTGTGTGGACAATGGTAGCCTGCCTCTTCTTCCCTGTTGCTTGATATCTGATGGTGTCTTTTGATAGTTTCATTTTTGTTGTTGCTAGCTGATATAGCATGTAGAAACTAGAAAGGTATTCTCTTACAGAAATAATTATCTTCTCTTTAAAAATTTTGTGTATTTATTCTTTGAATAGTAATGTATTTACATGATTCAAAACTCAAAAGGCTCAAAAACACAGTGATTAGACCCTCTGTCTCTGTTTCCCAGTCAACAAATTCCCTTCTTTAGAGGCAGTCAGTGTGATTGGTTTCTTATATATTCTTCCAGGGATGTTCAGATAAACAAATAAATATAAGAATAATGATTCCTAAGCATTAATTCATGAGTAGAATTTAGTGAATTTGTTTAACATCTAGCTGTTTAGTACAAATAAGTGCTATTAGCAATTTAAAAAAATTTTTAATGTAAAGGAATGCATATGTAAGACAACCTCTGTTGAACTTCAGAATTTATAACTTGAATGGTATTTTACAAAGCAGTGTTTGAACTTTTCAGAATAAGAAATTCTTGAATTGTGAATAAATGACAGGTTGAGGTAGTGATTGGTGTGCTTATTATTTCAGATTTGGATCAGTTTCACCTACCATTTAGCAAGAGCAAGAGTTGCTTATGAATAACAAATTTTTGTCTGCTTTTTGCCAAGGATGGTACCAGGATTGGATTGGGGTCAAAGCCAAGGAGCTATCTATTTGTGCATTTATTATAATTTTTTAGTAAGAATGAATTTCTTTACTGCTCCTAAGGCCAAAGCCTGTTTAAACAGTTAATCGTGAAACTATGGAATAAGAATCAGTTTTAGCAGTATAATTCAACAAAAATGCATTGCATTAGGGGACTTTTGAGTTCTTGTTTTTAAATAAGCTTCATAAAATTTAAACAAATATGAAATAGGTATACTCTTGGACCTATAAATTCTACTTCAAATAATTTATCTTGAGGAGAGATACTTGGAGGTGGGGGTGTGGCTTAGCTTTAGTCATAGGTTCTTTGAGTGAACTTGCCTTAACCTTCCAGTTTTCGACCCCTTTCTGACTCCCATTTTTTGCTACATTTCTTTTTCTCTCTCACCCTGACATATCCCTCAGCTTTCTTCTTCGTTTTGCCTGACAACATGCTTCTCATTTCCATCATCTGAAATGTGTTGCCATCTCTTTTCTGCCGACAGTCCCCTATTTTAGGCTTGTTTGATTCCTCTCAGACTGTTTTGATGAGATCTTGGGCTGTATCTTGCTTGGGAGTGAGCAGAAGTATATTGAGCTGCTCCTGGACTCAGGCCCTGGCCTTGCCATAGAGGCCATAAAGAGAGTACAAAAGACGTTTGTTCCAGTGCACAACAGGGACAACTAAGTAAAGAATTACATATGCCTTTAGAACAGGGCATGTGTTTCCTGCGAGTTTTCCTCTTCACTTAGGATGAAAAAGGAACATAAACTTTACCATGTTTGAATCCCTGGGGCAGTGATTCTCAGATGTTTTGGAGGGATCGTTTTTGTTGTTTTGCTTTACTCTTTCATGGTAAAAAGCATTAAAGTAATGTGCATGAAAATTAATTTTGTTTCATGTACTATAAAGATATAGCATGAGGGATTTTTTGGGGGCGATGAAACTGTTCTGCGCCTGATTATGGTGGTAGTTATATGAAATTATGCATGTATTAAATTTCATAAAACTGTACATCAACAAAGTTAATTTTCTTTTATGATATAAAAATAAAATGTAAAAACAAAATAATTTTGTTTTGAGGATTTTGCATATCGCTTAAAATAGAGATATATCTGTGGGAGTCATTAATTAAGGACTCACTATTTTACTGGATGAATTATTATGTGGCCCTCTTTATAAAAATTGGGATTTCCAAGAACCCAGTCAGGCTATTTCTAACTACTCCTTCCTCAATATACATAATTTGCCTGTATTTTTATATTTAGTATAATATTAGTTCTAAACCGAGCAAGGATGGCAAGTCAGTGATGATGGCTTTTTTCCCTCCTAAATCCTTGGGAAGAATTTTGAGCCGTTAAATGTAGGAAGTTAAAGCTAAGGCAAAGCATTTGTAATTATCAAAGCACCAGTTACTGTTGCCTTTTTGTTTAGAGAGTCTAAGTCCTCTCTCCTTTTGACTGTTGGACCTTTAACCCCTTTGCATTATTAATAGTTTTAGGGAATAGTTGAGACTTTCATCCTAGCTGCTTGTGATTCATTCTTGCTGGCAAGGTACAGTTGATGTCACACATGGGGATGGCAGATGAATGGGCAGGTGGCTTGCTTGGGGACATGTTCATGGTGAGTCTAGAGTTTCTGTTTATTGGGTGAAGCATCACTGGACTTGTGACAGTGCTGTTGGCTCTTTCATTATGTTTTTAATTATCATGCTAATGATGAATTGTGAGATCCCACATTGTGTTTTCATTTTAGAGACCTATATATATTTTTATACCAATTAGAAAGCAGAAATATAGTATAATAACTTTTCATATTTTAAAATATTAATGCAAGAAAAAATGCTGCCAGAGACATTAGAAGATAGAGCCTTTTATCTGAGTCACAAGAGCCCTGTGTTTTGTCTTCATTCTCATAAAACAATTTGGAAGAGCTGGAATAACTTACAAATCAATATTAAAAGGACAGAGATGTTGGTGAATTCTTTGGGTAAAGCATAAGTCAGGACTCATAATTTAAAGAATGTTAAAAATATTTCTCCAAAGTAAAAATTGTTAGAAATTAAGAAGGCGGGGGAGGGGGAGGAGGGAAGGAGTAAAAACCTACCTAACAGGTACAATGAACAATATTCAGGTAATGGCACACTTATAGTCCTGACTAAAGTATTTTAAATCTATCCATGTAACAAAAACATTTTGTGCCCCTTTAGTATTTTGAAACTTAAAAATGTTTCTCCAAAGTGGAAAAGTTGGCTTTAAAAAAATGTAGGTTAATTCTTGAGAATCTGTCATTTTGTTTTATTTTCAAAATAGTTAAATATTAGTTAAGCAGCATCTGGACATAGTCAAAAGTTAGAAGAGCTATGTGGGTGACCATAGACTTATTTTTTGTCTTTTTGCCTAGAGATTACTAATAATATTGCACATTCAAGTTTTAGTTGAAAGAATACTCAGGTTTGGCCTTTTAGATATATATTAGGTTATTAAGTATGAAATGTCTGATTTCCTTAAGTAATAAGTTTGACAGTTAATATCTCTGACATGTCACTTTGACACTTCTTCTTTTTTTTTTTTTATTGTGATGGTACATCCTCAATCTTTCAAATGAACGTTTTGGCTTGTGATTATCTTCCAAAAATTTTTTTAGAGCAATTTTTGTGAAACCATGGATGAGTCAAAAATTTGTGTTATTTTCCAATACGAGTTCCATTGTGGAACCAGTGCAGTGCAGACAGCTTGCAATATCAATGAAGTGTTTGGGAAAGATGTGGCTAATGAACACACAGTTTCAGTGGTTTGAGAAGTTCCGTTCTGGTGATTTTAATCTTGAAAATGAGCCATGCGGGCAACCTGAGACCAAGGTGGATTATGATGAGCTGAAAGCGGTAGTGGAAGCGAATCTATATCAACCTACTTGTGAATTAGCAGCAAGGTTTGACGTTACTGATCCAACAATATTGGACCATTTGAAACAAATTGGCAAGGTAAAGAATCTGGATAGATGGGTTCTGCATGAATTAAATGAGCATCAGAAGAGAAATGGTCTTGAAGCTTGCCTTTCTTTGCTGTCATGACATAAAGGTGAAACATTTCTATACCATATTGTTACTGTGATGAAAAATGGATTCTTTTTGACAATCACAAGTGTTCAGCACAGTGGTTGGATAAATATGAAGTGCTGAAAACACATCCAAAACCAAATATTCATTAAAAAAAGCTAATGGTGTCTGTTTGGTGGTCCAGCACTGGTGTTATCCACTATGGCTTCATGAAACCTGGTCAATCAAATACAGCGGATCTCCTACAACCAATTGGACAAAATGGTGAGGATGCTTGTGATTAAGCAGCTGGATTGGTCAATAGAAATAGGCCAATCCTCTTTGAAGGCCACATGTCTCAAGAAACAATACTGTTCAAACTACAAAAGCTGGACTTGGAAACTCTCTGTCATCCACCGTATTCACCAGACCTTGCACCAACTGACTATCTCTTCTTCCAGGCTTTGGACCACTTCTTGCAAGGGAAAATGTTCAATTCTCAACAAGCTGTGGAAAATGCTTTTTGCTATTTCATCACCACTCACTCTCCAGGCTTCTTCGCTACTGGCATAATCAAAATAACCATTAAGATGGCAAAACTGTGTCCATTGTTTAGGCACATGCTATGTTTAATAGTACTGCTTCTTGTTTGAGATATAATAAACTACACTTTTGATTTGAAATTTGACATTTCATATATAATGACCTAATAACATGCCTCTTGAGTTTGAGACATTTTCTATGACCTGACATAGGATTAGTTTTTTTAAATGTTCTACATGTGCTTGAGGAGAAGGTATATTCCCAATTATCTATCAGTGTGTTATGTTTTATTTGTGTGTATATATAGTAGTACCCCCTTATCTGTGGCAGATTGTTCCAAGACCAGCAGTGGATGTGTGAAATCGTGGATGGTACTGAACTCTATGTATATACTATGTTTTTTCCTATACATACACACCTATGATAAAGTTTAATTTATAAATTATGTACAGTAAGAGATTAACAGCAATAATAAAAAAATAGAACGATTATAACAGTATACTGTAATAAAAATTATGTGAATGTGGTGTCTGTGTCTTTCTCTCAAAATACTATTATATTTCTGGATCTCAGTTGACCATGGGTTACTAAGACCATAGAAAGCGAAACTGCAGTTAAGGGATCTACTACATACGTATTTTATACCTATATATACCTGTTATATATAGCATATATATTATGTGTCATATAACAAATATAAGTTATATATTCTATATGTAATATATGTAAAATATATATAACCTCTACCTTATTAAATGTAGTGTTTATATTTTTAAAATTATTACTTTTTGTCCACTTGTTTTGGTTTAAGAGTGGTGTTAAAGTCTCCAATTAAATAGTGTGTTCCTGTTACAAAGCATCTGTTGTAGTTGCTGGTTTATGAATGTAGTTACTGTGTTATTTGGTGCATAGAGATTTATAACTGCTACATTTTCATTTTAAATTGTGACTTTTAAGATTATAAAAATATTTTTTGTCATTTTTGATGTGTTTTGACCTTAATTGCACTTTGATAATAGGATTGTATCCCCCTGTGTTCTTAATTTCTATTTTTTCCTAGTTTACCTTAATTCTTAGCCTCCTTGAATCACTTTGATTTAGGTTTGTCTCTTGTATGCAAGATAGAATTGGGTTTTGTTTTGCAAGACAGTTTGAAATATTTTTCTTTCACATTTGTATTAATTGAGATGCAGACTATGGTCTCAGCATGTTATTTATGTTATATATACTAATGTATTGTGTTATGTTTACTGTGTTTCTTTATATAGTCTATCTTTTTCTCTTTTGGAGGGGTGCAGTATTTAGAAAAGTTTTGTACCTCTGTAGTTTTACCTTCTATAATGCCCTTACTTTCCTTTGCCTTTACTTAGATTTCTACTATTTGGTTTGTCAGTTTAAGATAATAGCCTTTGATTATATGTTATCTATTTGACAATTAATGTATTCTGCTTTCTCCTTTATCTCTTCTCATCTTATTATTTTAGTTGTATTATATCTACTTTGTCAGAATACTTAACATTTACATGTATCTTTTTTTAAATCCTAGATATATGATTAAATCTCTTTATTGCTTGACATCAGTTATCTTGCTAAAGTTTCCCAGTTCACCTCTTTGAAGCTATTCACCTCTTATGAAACTTATTCTCTAGCATAGTACTTCTCAAACAATATGTACATGCCAATCACCTGGCTGGGGCTCTTGGATGACACCTATATTCTTGTTCCTAACAAGCTCTAGATGGTACAGATGCCATGGGCCATGAACCCCACTTTGAGTAGCAGAAGATTTCTCAGGAAGAGTTCTTAAGTTCTTGAACATAAGTTCTGCATCAAGTTCTTTAGCATTTATACTGGAAGGACAACTTGGCTAGATTAAAAAAATGGGGGTTCAAATTTTTTGAAGTTTCTTAAAAATGCTACTACTACACTGTCATCTTGCTTTATTGCTGTCAAACTCTAATGTCACTCTTTTCTTCCTTTTGCAGGTGACTTGGTCATTTTATTTGAAGACCTGGGTTTTCATTATTAATTTTTAAATTTATCTTTAAAATATAAAAGTTTTATAGGCATATGTCTCAGAGTTGACTGGTCCAGATCACAGATACACATGAACCCTTTCAAATGTAGTTTCAGGCCTTCTTTATTCCTTAAATTATAGTTTTTAATATTAGTTGTATTTTATCATTTTGTTTTTCCTCAGGGTCTCCAACCCTATGTATGTTGGATATTCTTCGCCTGTCTTCTTTATTAATCACTTTGTTTCATTTTGACATCTTTATTTTTTTTTCTCCTCCTGGCTTTTCAAGGCTTTCCTTAATTCCCTCTATTACGTATTCTTTTGCATTCCTTTCTCCCTTTCCACTTTGCAGTTTAATCACTGTTTCTAAGAAGATTTTGTCTTTTTCTTCAGTTTCTTTACTGAGTTTAGTCACTTGCATTTCACATCTCCCTCTTTTGTTTATTTATGGTTTTATTGTTCCAAGTTTTTGAATTTCTTATTTGAAATTTTTATGTATTAAATGCTTATTTAAGGTTATTTAATTCAGGTTTGGTTATTGAGTGATGCTTTTCATCTGGTTCATGTTTTGTTTGTTTGCTTGGTATTTATTTATTTGTTTTTATTTTCTTGAGCATCAAAACCAAGAACTGAAATTCCTTGATTCTCAATGTCTGTTTTTGTAATAACTTTATATAGATCTTTTCTGCCATTTTTAAATTCATTTTGAAATTTTCCTAGGCCAAAAACTGTAGACCAGTTCTAGTGGGCAAGGTTAAGAGGTTTGAGTGGCTTACTCAGTTTGTTTGAGCCCACTCCTTTCTCAGGGTATAGTAAAATGTTGTTTCTTTAATAAGTACTCTCTTTGTGGTGAGAGGTGTGAGTATCGTTCTTGTGTCTTTAGGACTCTTAATTTCTACCTTTTGCTTTCTTTTTTCCCATAATCACCAGCCTCCAGGAGACACCTGAGCCATCCATGTAATCCTTCCACCAAGCCCCCACCAAAACAGTATCTTCTTAAAATAGCCACATCTGGTTCTGTGCATTTTTCAAGCTCTGTCCTTTATTTTTTTCTAATTTCAGAATATTATTGGGGTAAAAATGTTTTGGTTACATTAATTACATTTTTACAGTTTGAGTCAAAGTTGTAAGTGTGTCCATCACCCAGATAGTGTGCATTGTACCCATTAGGTGTGAATTTACCCGTTGCCCCTCCCCCCCGCTTAGTTTCTGTTGAATTTTACTACCATATGTACACGTGAGTGTTGATCATTTAGTTCCAGTTTAATAGT
This sequence comes from Indri indri, assembly GCA_004363605.1. Lineage (NCBI taxonomy): Eukaryota > Metazoa > Chordata > Mammalia > Primates > Indriidae > Indri > Indri indri. The sequence goes on from RJWJ010004005.1 coordinate 15,307, forward strand.
GAGTATATGTGGTATTTGTTTTTCCATTCTTTTGATACTTCACTTAAGAGGATGGTCTCCAGTTCCATCCAGGTTATTACGAAAGTTATTAGTTCACCATTTTTTTTTTATAGCTGAGTAATACTCTGTGGTCTACCACATTTTATTAATCCACTCATGTGTTGATGGGTACTTGGGTTGTTTCTATATCTTTGCAGTTGTGAATTGTGCTGTTATAAACATTCAAGCGCAAGTGTCTTTTTAATAAAATGTCTTTTATTCCTTTGGGTAAATACCCAGTAGTGGGATTGCTGGATCAAATGGTAGTTCTACCTTTAGTTCTTTGAGGTATCTCCATACTGCTTTCCATAGAGGTCGAACTAGTTTGCAGTCCCACCAACAGTGTGTAAGTGTTCCTTTCTCTCTGCATCCATGCCAGCATCTGTTGTTTTGGGACTTTTTGATAAGAGCCATTTTCACTGGAGTTAGGTGATACCTAATTGTGGTTTTGATTTGCATTTCCCTGATGATTAGAGACATTGAAGCTCTGTCCTTTTGATTTACCAGGAGACCGTTGACCCATCAGTTCTCAGACCTTCTCACAGTGGTTCCTCACTAAGATGAAAATTTCTCTTTATGGGGGTGATTTTATCTGTGTTTCAATACCACTAAATCTCTATTTCCCTCTCTACTTTTTTTCATAGTGTCTGACTTGATTCCCCACTTAGATATGGGCTCTGGATCTGGTCTTGCTGGATTTGGGTGTTTATTTCCCTGTTTTCATATAACATGATATTCATGCCATTTTCTAGCTCCTAGTTATATTGTAGACAGGAAGAATGGTTAGTTTCATTTGTTTTCTTATTGATCTGTTATTGTTTGGTTTTGGTTTTGGAGGATATATCGAGAGATTTGAATTTAGATGGCTCCATTATCCTGTGGGAACCCAGAACTTCGTGGTAATGTAATAGTTTTTTTGTGTGGGAAAAAAATTGAATTCATTTTGGTGTTCTCTGGCAATTTAAATATATTACTGGTATATTCATTTACCACCTAAAGAAAAGTGCTTCATCTTCTGTTCAGTGTATAGCATTTTTATTATTTGAATTATCATACTTTCTCTAATTTATACCCAGTTCACTACAAAATCTATTCTCGTTAACATAGTAGTGTATCATCTAATATATCTAATATATCATCTGTAAGTAGCATGCTAGACATGTTGTAATAGCTTAATTGCATAAGAAATAGAATTTTAATTCTATTGACTAAGAAATAGAATATACGGACAGCCACTGAACAAAATGTGCAAACCTTTTCCTAGAAATCCATTACACAGATAAATCCATAAATCTGTGATTTATTTATTTTTTTATTTCAGAGTATTATGAGGGTACAAATGCATTGGTTACATATATTGCCTTTGCACCACCTGAATCAGAGCTACAAGTGTGCCCAACCCCCAGACAGCATGCACTACACCCCTTATGTGTGAATTTACCCATCCCCTCCTCCCCACTCCCACCTTCCTGACATCCAATGAATGTTACTTCCATATGTGCACATAAGTGTTGCAAATCTGTAAATGTAATTCACCATATAAAGCAGAAGCAAAGACCATATGATCCTCTCAATAGATGCAGAAATGGCATTTGACAAAATTCAACACCCTTTTGTGATAAGAACTCTTAACAGAATAGACATAGATGGGACATACCTCAAAATTATTAAAGCCATATGCAATAAACCCACAGCCAGCATCATACTGAATAGGGAAAAATTGAAAGCATTCCCTCTTAGAATTGGAACCAGACAAGGTTGCCCACTGTCATTACTTCTATCCAACATAGTGCTGGAAGTCCTAGCCAGAGCAATCAGACAACAGAAGGAAATCAAGGGTATCCAAATGGGGAAGGGAGAGGTCAAACTATCACTCTTTGCTGATGATATGATATTGTATCTAGAAAACCCTAACAATTCAACCAAGAGACTCTTGGAATTGATAAATGAATTCAGCAAAGTCTCAGGATACAAAATCAATGCACACAAATCAGTAGGTTTCGTATACACTAGTAACAGTCAAGCTGAGAATCAAATCAAAGATGCAATGCCTTTCAAAATAGCATCAAAGAAAATAAAATACTTAGGAATGTATTTAACTAAGGAGGCGAGACATCCATATAGGGAGAACTATAAAACACTGAGGAAAGAAATTGCAGAGGAGGTAAGCAGATGGAAAACCATACCATGCTCATGGATCAGCAGAATCAGTATTACTAAAATGTCTGTACTACCCTAAGTGATCTACAGATTCAGTGCAATCCCTATCAGAATACCAATATCGTTTTCACAGATCTAGAGAAAATAATTTTATGCTTCATATGGAACCAGAGAAGACCCCATATAGCCAAAGCAACCTTAAGCAAAAAGAACAAATTAGGAGGCATCCATCTACCAGACTTCATGCTATACCACAAGGCTATAGTAACCAAAACAGCATGGTACTGGCACAAGAACAGAGTCATTGATCAGTGGAATAGGACTGAGAACCCAGATATAAAAACATCTTCATATTGCCATCTGATCTTTGACAAAGCAGACAAAAATATACACTGGAGAAAATAATCCTTATTCAATAAGAGGTGCTGGGAAAATTGGATAGCCACATGTAGAAGACTGAAACAGGATCTGCATCTCTCACCTCTCACGAAAATCAACTCACAATGGATAACAGACTTAAACCTAAGGCATGAAACCATAAGAATTCTAGAAGAAAATGTTGGACAAACTCTTATAGACATCGGCCTAGGCAAAGAATCTGTGAAGAGTACCCTAAAAGCAATCACAGCAACAAGAAAAATAAATAATTGGGACCTGATCAAATTAAAAAGCTTCTACACAGCCAACGAAACTATTATCAGAGCATATAGACAACTACGGAATGGGAGAAAATATTTGCATGTTACACATTCGATAAAGAGCTGGTAACTAGAATCTATATAGAACTCAGGAAAATTAGCAAGAAAAAATCAAGCAGCCCCATTAAAAAGTGGTGAAAGGACATGAACAGAAACTTTTCAAAAGAAGATTGATGGCCAACAGACATATGAAAAAATGCTCAGCATCTCTAATCATCAGGGATATGCAAATCAAAAGCACAATGAGATATCACTTAACTCCAGTGACAATGGCTTTTATCAAAAAGTCCCAAAACAACAAATGGTGTGGATGCAGAGAGACAGGAACACTCATACACTGCTGGTGAGAGTGCAAATTAGTACAACCTCCATGGAAAGTAATGTGGAGATACCTTAAAGAACTAAAAGTAGAACTACCATTTGATCCAGCAATCCCACTACTGGGTATTTACCCAAAGGAAAAAAAAAAAAAGATGTTTTATAAAAAAGACATCTGCACTCAAATTTCTTTTTCCTTTTTTTTTGAGACAGAGTCTCGCTCTGTTGCCCAGGCTAGAGTGCCGTGGTGTCAGCCTAGCTCACAGCAACCTCATACTCCTGGGCTTAAGCAATCCTGCCTCAACCTCCCGAGTAGCTGGGATTACAGGCATGAGCCACCATGCCCGGCTAATTTTTCTATATATTTTTAGTTGTCTAGCTAATTTCTTTCTATTTTTAGTAGAGACAGGGTCTTGCTCTTGCTCAGACTGGTCTCAAACTCCTGACCTTGAGTGATCCTCCCGCCTCAGCCTCCCAGAGTGCTAGGATTACAGGCATGAGCCACCGCGCCTGGCCAACATCTGCACTCACATGTTCATAGTAGCACGAATCACAATTGCAAAGATGTGGAAACAACCCAAGTGCCCAGTAATACATAAGTGGATTAATAAAATGTGGTATATGAATACCATGGAGTATTACTCAGCCATAAAAAAATGGTCAACTAATACTTTTTGTATTAGCCTGGATGGAGCCGGAGCCCATTCTTTTAAGTGAAGTATCACAAGAATGGAAAAACAAGCACCACATGTACTCACACTTATAAATATGTGATTTAAATCCTGTGTAACTTTGCCTCAAGACATTAAAAAGCACATGGTGTGTGTGTATGTGTATTATATCCATTGTATGTGCCACATATATGCATATACATGTATATATTTTATAAACATATAGTGTTTTTCTACTATTGTTGAAGTCCCACAGTAAATTAGAAATTATTTTAGACCATAAGAGAATTTAGGGGGGACCTCTATTACTTCCTATTTAAGGTAGGGCTGGAATAAGAATATAGATGCTATATTCTGTAATATTTACAGGATATTTTAAGTGAATGTTCAAAGCATTTTAAAGAACTTTTATTAAAATGTAGCATACCTATAGATATTGGTTATGAGTGTCAGGCTCAGTGTGAAGTTTCAGGAAGTGAACACATTTGTGTGACATAGGACATTTTACCAGAAGCCCCTTCATGCCCTTTTCAGTTACCAGCAACCCAAAGTCACCACTTTCCTGAGCTCTATTGCCATTTTGTTTTGCCTCTCTCTAAATTTTGTATAAATTATACAGTACATTCTCTCAATTTATTTTTTTTTCAATCATCTCAGGATGTTGAAATTCTTTCCCAACTATGTACTTTTTTAGGATTTTTTTCTCTGACTTGTTAGTTAATCATTTCATATTGCTGTGTTGGTGTGCATGCTGACGCTTCTAGATGGCTGGTGGTGAGATGTGATACTCCACAGATGTACTGTTTCTGGCATTACAAAAATAATCATAAATATTACATCTCTAAATCCAGAGAAGAGATTGTCAAAATGGTGGTTAATTAGAGAGATTAATTAAATACGAAGATATTTAAAGGTTTGGTTACTGAACAGGACAATTAATAATATGTTGTTAATTCTGAAAGTGCATCTAAAATGGGAAAGGTAATTTTACAGTCCATATGTTAGTCATATCGTTGACTAAAGAGATGAGTTGGCAGTTTGTTTTAAAGCTTCATCATTGTCATCATTTAATTGGTTTTATTTCTCTAAGTGTGCTGTTTTTAATGAGTTTTTTGCTTAATACTTTCTAAGTATGTTATGTGCATGTGCTGGAAAATGTTAAATGTTGTCGTTTGAAGATGGAAGTGATAACTGTTATAAAGCAAGTTAAATAAGTAAATCCAAAGTGGAGAGACGATGATACATTATAGTGGCAGCGGATCCTTGGATTTGGAAGGAATGATTTCCAGAAAACCTAAGGATCAAAGTGATCAACTTTGATTAGATTTCTCATAAATTGCTGGCATTTTGATATTTAAAACAGAATAGGGAAACTTTCAGTGGAGAGGAGCAAATTTTAAAACGGGATCTCTGCTATTCCTAACCGCATCAGCTCTCTTCTCCTTCCATCACCACTTACAAGTTTATTTTGAGAACTTAGAAAGGAGAAGAAAGAAAAGACATCTTTTCCTGCTTAATAACTCTATTTCCTTTATGTTACTCCCCAAACGTGGTAAAAGTGCTTTGTGGTGATAGGAAAGGGAAGTTCACTGGCCTCTGACCATGGAGTTGACTGTGACTCCTGGGGGACACTCACCTAGCAGATATTTGCATGCTCACCACACCTTGTGTTGTGGCTGAGCAAAAGCAGGCTTGGTCCTCAGCTTTAGAGATTCATCTAGCGTGGACATAAAGCACCAAATAGTCACACAGATACATGTAAAATGGCTGGGGTGTAGAGAAGGGTAACGTGACCTTGCAAAGAGTCTGAGAGAGAAGGTATGTTTGAGAGGTGGCTACTAGCATGGAGCCTGTAGTGAGAGATGGGGATGAGGGACTGTGGAGGGGGTGCTTTGGGCAGAGAGGAGGTTACTCCTGCTCAGGGAAGAATGTGGTATGGGGCTGGCAGACGACCTGGCTTCATAGGCCACATTGAGGACAATTTCCCTTCACTTACGAGCCTTGGGCAGTCATTGATCAAGGTGGGGTAAGGGATAGGAGTGTGGCTGTGGCAGCGACGTTATCACATTTGCAGTTTGAAGAACCGAAATGACCCTTGTCTGCCTCAGCATACGGGATAGTTGTCACTCAGACTCAGCATGGAGGATGTTTTAGAGGTATCAGGGTGGTAGCTGCAGGGATCCTAGTGAGGGATCCTAGTAGATTGAGCTAGGGCCAGCAGAGGCTCTTCTGGTGAGGCACGTGTTGGAATCAGAGTTCTCAGTGAGGTGTTGCGTATGCTGTGTGTTAAGGGAGAGGGATATCATGAGCGACCGTAGGTTTCTAGCTTGAGTACTTAGAAGTGTGGTGCTGCTGAGTCTAAAGTACCTGTGAAATAGGCAGGAGGAGCCCAGGGGATGATTGGATGAGCTAGAAACCCATGTCTGTGGCTTGCCTGCATGAGGGAATCCATGTTCCCTTTCCCTCTCCCTCTCCCTTTTTCCCCTGGTCTGTCTGCACCACACACAATCATTGCACAGGGCACTTGGAGAAGGAGGGAAGCATCTTGGGGAAACCTTCCTGGTCTCTAGGGCCAGGCCAGGTGAGTGCCGTGGGGTGGACTATGACGTAGGGACTGTTGCAGCCATGTCACAGTCACCGCTTCATAGTCAGGTCTCAGAGTCTACATGGGAAAGATGGGGTTGAGGGAGCTAAAGAGTACTGAGTTAGAAACTTGACAAACCCATTTCCTAAAATTTTCTTTGGATTTTTTCCTTCAGAAACCCAGGTCTTCAAATATGGGTAGAAAACATACTCTTAATCAGAAACATGTTCACACAGCCATTATAAAAACTTGAAATTTTATCTTTGTGCGAGCAGTGCTGGGACAAAAGCATGGGAGGATAAATAAACATTATCCTGGTTTATAAACGGAAGGATAAATAAACATGAACATGGTTGTTTGAAGTGAGTGACTCAATTCATTCTAGAAATTTATTCTTTGGCTGCCAAGAGAGGTTTGTTTTCCAGTTTTCTTGCTACCTCTTTGGATGTTCCTTTGATCTTGTTCCTGAGCTTATTCCTGGGCTACTTCTTAGGATTCCTTCCCAGTCCTCTTCGCTCCTTCATTTACTCCCTGGGTGAGCTCGTCTACACCATGGCTTCCACTGTAGCTCCTGGATGAGCTCACCTACACCATGATATACACTGTAGCCCCTGGGTGAGCTCATCTACTCCATGGCTTCTGCTGTAGCTCTGGGTGAGCTCATCTGCTCCATGGTATCCACTGTAGCTCCTGGGTGGGCTCATCTACTGCCTGGCTTCCACTGTACCCCCTGGGTGAGCTCATCTACACCATAGTATCCACTGTAGCCCCTGGGTGAGCTTGTCTACTCCATGGCTTCCACTGTAGTCCCTGGGTGAGTTCATCTACTCCGTGGTATCCACTGTAGCCCCTAGGTGAGCTTGTCTACTCCATGGTATCCACTGTAAGCCTGAGTGAGCTCATCTACTTGATAGCTTCACTGTAGCCCTGGTAAGCTCATCTATTCCATGGCTTCCCTGTAGCCCTGGGTAAACGCGTCTATTCTATGGCTTCACTGTAGCCCCTGGGTGACCTTGTCTAATCCATGGCTTCAGTGTGGCCCTGGCTGAACTCCTCTACCCCACGGCTTCACTGTAGCCCTGAGTGAGCTCCTCTACTCCGTGGTATCTACTGTAGCCCCTGAGTGAGCTCGTCTACTCCATGGCTTCACTGTAGTCCTGGGTGAGCTCATCTGTTCCATGGCTTCACTGTAGCCCTGGGTGAGCTTGTCTGCTGCATGGCTTCAGTGTAGCTCCTGGGGGAGCTCATCTACTCCATGACTTGCTTCAAGTTTACTTGTAATGCCTCCTATTATATATTCACTTGTGTATCTATTTACCCAGGTTGCTTCCACTTGAATGTTACCCAGTGATCTCAAACTCAGCAGTCCAAAGCTGAGTTCATGTATCACCATCTACCTGACCTTAACCATTACTTGGGGTTACCCTCATTCCCCAAACTCAGACAGCTGCCATCCAGGCAGCTGTTTCATCTTACCCAGTTCCTCTCCGCTCAATGCCTTGTGCATAGTCTTAGATCAGGCCCTCATCATTTCATGCTTGAATTGCTACAGCATGTTCTTAACTGGCATCTAGCCTCCCCAGTCTGGATGCTCTCTAACCTGTTCTTCAGCTAAGATTATTCTGAAATGTAAATCTCATCTTATTCTCTCCTTAGAAGCCTCCCCTGTCTCTCTACCATTTTCAGGATTAAAGTCCAGATTTTAGTGTGGCTTTGCAGGCCCTTTGTGAAATCATGCAGCTCCTCCCCACTGCTCTCTTCTCCACACTTTAGCAGTACTCAGCTCCTTGTGGCTCTTCCAAAGGACTGAGCTCTTGCTTACTTGGTATTTTGGGTTGTGCTTCTTCCCCCTTTTCAGGCATACTTAGCTTAAATCACCAGTTTTGCACATTGGTTTGCTTGAAGATATGGTACAGTGCATGTGAGTCATTCTATTTGATCACTGAGCACCTAAACCCCTTTCTGTTATTCAGAGAATCTCACCTCATGTGGTGGAAGCCCCCTCCCATTATAGAAGCTGACAATGCAGATACTCCCTTCTCAGGCTCCCTTGCTTCTAGGGCATGCACATGCATGATCTGTATTGAGCTAGTAATAGCCTTCTACTCTAAACTTTGAACTGGAAGTTAGTGATCCCAAGACTCAGGTACTGTGCAGAATCCACTCTGCTAAGGGTGGCTGCAGCAGTGCTGTGCCGGTAGTATTATGTCTGTGCCCAACTGTGATGGATCTGGAATCCTTGCTGGACCAGCTCTAAGTGTGATTTTGGATATTTCTTCTTGCTGCATGACTGCTAAGCCTGGTTCGTTAGACCTTTTAGAGCATATATGAGCTGCCTTATAGCCTTTTAACCAACCCTTTCTTTGCCCAAGTAAATCAGAATTGGTGTTTGTGGTTTGCAAATAAGAACCCTGCTTGACTCAGGTGGATTTCCAGCATCAATACTTTCAAGAATAGTGGGCAGAACACAGTTATCTACATCAGTTCAGTGACATGTCCATAAAGCATAAGGACTGTGTAAAGCTCTTGGCTTATAGGTAAATGAGTAGTCACAATACCTAGCAAGAGGATCTTCTGCTATATACACAGTGACATGACTAAGGTCACAGGGTTTTCCCTGGAAAAGAACACCAAAACATTGCTATGATTATAAAGATGGTAAAAATATAGGCGTAGAAATAGCTGTGGAGCTTCTTTTTATGGATTCAGAGTCCAGAGTGCTCACCATTATACTATGGAACCCCTTGGAGCTTCTTTATAAAAATATTTTTTTAGTGTGGTAAAATATAAATAACAAAATTTGCCACTTTAACCATTTTAAGTGTACAATTTATGACAATTATGTGCAACCACCACTATCAATTTCCTAAATGTTTTCATCACTCCAAACAGATACTCTATACTCATTAAGCAATAACCCCCCTTCTCCTCTCCTTCTATCCTCTGGTAACTGCTACTCTGCTTTCTGTCTCTATGAAGTTGCCTGTTCTAGACATTTTATATAAGTGGAATCATACATTTATTTGTCCTTTTATGTCTGGCTTATTTCACTTAGCATAATGTTTTTTGGGCTTATTCATGTTATAGCATGTATCAGAACCTCATTCCTTTTTATGGCAGTAGTATTCCATTGTATATATATGCCACATTTTGTTTATCCATTTATCCATCTATTGATGGACTCTTGGATTATTTCCACCTTTTGGCTATTTTAGTACAATTGTACATAATGCTACAGTGAATAATGGCATACAAATATCTCTTTGAGTCCCTGCTTTCAATTCTTATGAGTATATACCCAGGAGTAGAATCGCTAGGTCATATGGTAGTTCTGTGCTTAACTTTTTGAGGAACCTCCAAACTGTTCTCCACAGCAATTGCACCATTTTATATTCTCACCAGCAATGTGCAAGGCTTCCAGTTTGTCCATATTCTTCACAACACTTATTTTCCATTTTTAAAAATTATAGCTGTCCTAGTAGGTATGAAGTGGTATCTCATTTTGGTTTTGATTTGCATTTCCCTAATGATTACTGGTGTTGAGCATTTTTTCATATCTGGAGCATCTTGAATTTCTCATTTTTCTCAAGAGCATCTTGGTCAGTTAAGTGAAGTTTCATTTCTGTAATTGGCATTTTTCCTGGAAGTCAGCCATTAGGGGTTCTCTGATATTTATCATTTCATGGCAAGGCTCAGGTCTCACACAAGGCTTCCCTGTAAATACCATTAAAGCCTTGACAGCAGCATCTTAAAATACATTCCTTTTTCTCCTGATGAAGGGCATCTATGCAAAACCTATAGCTAACATCGTACTTAATGGTGAAAGACTGTATGCTCTCTCTCCAAGATCAGGAATAAGAAAAGGATGCTCCTCTCACCACTTACCAGTTTTATTTAACATTGTCCTGAAAGTTCTAGCCAAGGCAGTTAGGCAAGAAAATAAAAATAAAAGGCATCTAGATTGGAAAGGAAGAAGTAAAATTATCTTTGTTTGCAGATGACATGACGATATATAGTTCTTATATATATATATATATATATAAAATATAGAAAAGGAATCCACTAAAAAACAATTAGAATGAATAAATGAGTTCAGCAAGGTTATAGAACACAAGAACAGTGTACAAAAATGAATTTTATTTCTATACAGTAACAATAAACAGACTCAATATGAAACAAAGAACACAATTCCATTTACTTTAGCATCAAAAAGAATATAATGGAAGACTTAATATTGTTAAGATGGCAGTACTTCTCAAATTGATCCATAGATACAACACAATCCCTACTAAAATCCTAGCTGACTTATTTTCAGAAATTGACAAGTCAATCCTATAATTCATATGAAAATGCAAGGGACCCAGAATCGCCAAAACAATCTTGGAAAAAAAGAACAAAGTATGAGGACTCAAATTTCCCAATTTAAAAACTACAGTAATTGTACTGGCATAAGAATATACACATAGATCAATGGGATAGAATTGTGAGTCTAAAAGTAAACCTTGACATGTATGGCCAGTTGATCTTTGACAAGAGTGCCAAGATAGTTAGATGGGGGAAAGAATAGACTTTTCAACAAATGGCGCAGATAGGTGGATATCCACATGCAAAAGAATGAAGCTGGACTCGTACCTAACACTATGCCATGGTCTGGATGTTTCTTTCTCCCTAAGATCCGTATGTTGAAACCTAATCACCAATGTTCTGGTAATTAGGAGGTGGGGCATTTGGGAGGGCTTCACCCTCATGAGTGGGATTAGTACCTTTATAGAAGAGTCCCCAGAGAGCTGCCATGTCCCTTCCATGTGGAAGGATACAGCAAGAAGACACCATTTTGTGAACTAGGAAGTGGAAGTTGGTCCTCAACAGATATCACATTGGCTAGCATCTCGATCTTGAATTTCCCAGCCTCCATAACTGTGAGAAATAAATTTCTATTGTTTATAAGCTACCCAGTTTGTGGTGTTTTGTTATAGCATCCCAAATAGACTCACATACCATTTACAAACATCAACTCACATGGATCAATGACCTAAATGTAAGTGCTGGGGAAGGGGAGGATATGGACAATGGCAAGAGGGAGGGTTTTATGGACAGGCCTGGGAGGGGCGCATATCCCTGTCGCTCGTATTTCACGGGCTGTGGAAATCAGCCATGTGGCTATTAGGAGACCACATTGCCACTGGGAAGCTGGGAAATGTGGTCCAGCTTTGTGCCCAGAAGGAAGAGGAAATGATTTAGGTGAATAGACAGTCATCCTTGCTACAAGGAGGTTGCCATTGGTTATTCCTATGGAACTTTACATTCTGAAATTACAGTTAGAAGAACTAAAAAGAAGAAAGAACAATAACACTCGATTTCTTTTTCCTTGGACATAAAAAATGGTCAAGTTCAGCCAGCAAAGTTAACTTCACAGCAATCCTACTAGCAAAAAATATCTTCTGTGATCTTGTGAACCTGTTTGTCAAGGAATGATGCTGTCTTGAAACCGTGATGATCTCTTCTGATCTCTTTCCTGTCTCCATGTGAGTTGAAGGGATAAGCATGGTTCTCATTTGTGGTATAGAAACTAGTTAGACAAAACTTTGAAGATGAATGAACACTGTCTTATAGTAAGACAAAGAAGCACACCAATAATGGCTCAGAATGACAACCAAATGTAGGAATTAGATTCCATCAACGATCCTCTGGAAAGGACATCAGAAAGTAGGACAACTGCCCATCAGGATCAGAGGATCCTCCCTCAGTGGCAAGATCACAAGAGTAAATTTGCTCATCCATCTAACTCAGAGTCTCTTGAGGGCATCTGTTTTGTGAGTTTGATATAGATTATCAATTGAAGAAGAAGTAATACTCCAGCTGTGAGTTTGTAATCTAATTGTATGTAATCTACTCTGTGGATATGATTATAGAGACTGATGGAAGAGCTGAAGAGAAACAGAATACAAAGGACATTATAAACAAGGCACAGTGCAGTTAATTTTTAAGAACTTGCATTCTGCAGTGCCTTGAGGGATCTTGCTCAGATATGAATGATGGAATCCTGAGCTTCTTTGTTATTCCCCCCATCCTGCTGCATACATCTGGTTTCTAATGTGTTTAAAAGTTATGTCTTTATTTTGAGTTCTATGGTTAAGCTAAGTGTTGCATTTTTTCTAAAACAATCACAGAAAGACTGTAAACCAGTGCTGGGCGAAGTGTAATCTGCAGACTGGTGTTAGTCCACAAAGTGTTTATTACCAGTCCACAGTGAAATAAGCGCAGAAATTCTAAGGCAGTTTGACATTGCTGTGATATTTAAGCATTGATCATCTTGTCGAACAAGGTATAGACCAATTAGGGTAGTGTTCAACTTGCGTAGTGAGCTACATAAGGTGCAAGCTCATTTCGATCACATGCAATGTGCATTAATGTGCATAATACCACAGATTGGGTGGTTTAAACAACAGAAATTTATTTTCTCGCAGTTCTGGAGGCCAGAAGTCCAATATCAAGGTGCTGGCAAGGTAGGCTCCACTCTGAGACCTCTGTTCCTGGTTTGTAGATGGCCACCATCTTGCTGTGCCCTAACATGACCTATTCTTTGTACAGACAGAGAGAGAGAGCACATGAGCTCTGTGGTGTCTCTTCTTGTAAGGATGATATAATCCTTATGATGTCATTTAACCATAATTACCTCTTGTAGGCCCTGTCTCCAAATATAGCACATTAGGGGGTTAGGGCTTCAACACATGAATCTGGTAAGGGGGACCTATTCAGTCGATAGCACAGTGAGACATAAGGGCCTGGGAATTTAAAATTGGTCCTTCACCCCAGATAGTTTGAGAAGTACTGCTGTAGGTATAACCAACCCAAACACAACTGAGTATTACTAGCACAATTTGCTTTAGGTTAAAAAGTTTGAATATTTATCAAATTTATATAATCTTGACAAATTATTTGGTATGAAATACTGAATCTTTAGAAGAGATTAGATTATAAAAACTGATTTGGACACTGAAAAAGATGTATCGAGTAGTTAATTCCTGCAGAAGCCTGAGCTTAAGCTTGATGTAATTATAGTATGGTAGCTGCTTTTATGGCATAGCTGTCCTGTCTCTGCGGCCAACTCATAAATCTGCCTCCACCTGCTGGCACTGCCCTTCTGGCTGCCTGAGGACAGCTCCCCATGGCTATTCTGCAGGCACCACCATCTCAGCCATTCGGAAGAGAGCACAGCTCCTCCCTGGGACTGCACCCTGTGCTCCCTTCTACCTCCATATTTAATAATCTCAACAAATGGGGGTGTACTTTTCATGCTTACTTACTTTGAAACCATGGGACATGTTTTAGCTTTCCTCGTTTCCTTTGGAGATCTCTTTCTTCTCCCACCTGCTGATTCTGCCTCCAGAATTTCTCCTCCCTTAATCCCTTTCTAAGGTGCTGTACACCTTGCACCAGGCCACTATTATTATGTCTTGTTTGGAGTATTTCAATGAGCACCTAACTGCTATCCTTGGCTTCAGTTTCTTCCTCTCCAGTCTAATATTTGTGAAACAGTTTTGACTATACCACTTGTAGGCTAAAGAAGCCTTTGCTGGTTTCCCTTTCTTATAAAGTCCTTGTAACATTTAAGGCCCTCCACAATCTGCCTCTTACCTGTCTTTCCTCCTTGCCTCCTTTCCCCCCGTCCTTTTTTTTTTTTTTTTTTTTTGAGACAGAGTCTCACTCTCTTGCCTGGGGCGAGTGCTGTGGCATCAGCCTAGCTCACAGCAACCTCTAACTCCTGGGCTCAAGCAATCCTACTGTCTCAGCCTCCCGAGTAGCTGGGACTACAGGCATGCGCCACCATGCCCGGCTAATTTTTTCTATATATTTTTAGCTGTCCAATTAATTTCTTTCTATTTTTGGTAGAGACAGGGTCTCACTCTTGCTCAGGCTGGTCTCAAACTCCTGAGCTCAGAACGATCCGCCCACCTCGGCCTCCCAGAGTGTGTCCTTTTAACATGCGTAGTGTACTGCAGGAACAGTTTTGCATTTTCCTGCTTATGTGTCTTTGCTTGGAGTTTCCTTTGGCCTGGAATTTTTTCCCATCCAATTTCTGCTCATCAGAGGACCCCTTATCCTTTAAGGTCTAGTTCAGACATCACCTTTCCCACAGTTTTCCCTGGTCTCCCTGTTTAGGACTGATGATTAATTAATATACTCCCATAACATGTCAAAGTGTTATCCAGTATTTTACTGTGTATTCTCTCTCCCCCAGCTATTGAGTTCTCTGAGAACAGGAGCCACGCTGTATTCAGTGTTGGCATTACCCTGGCCCCAGGTCACAATGCTGAGCACCTGGTTGGTGCTCAGTTGTGTTGTTTCTAATGTTAAGGCTGTGATTGTATGTGGAAGAAGAGTACAGGAAAATCAGATCATAAAGAGAACAGTAATGCCTCTACGTCTCATTTAAGAACCAACAGAGCAGAAGAGGCAGCTTTGCATGTGGCCTTGATTCTGCTCAGAAGGCACGAGTAGATCCCTTTAGATTACCCTCCATTTTTCTTCCTGAGGGAAGAGAGTCAGGGGATATTCAGTAGTTAGAAGGAAACTTTGCTCCAGGATGGGGTATTTACAGCTTATGGTTTTAGTAAATTGGCAAATTCTTGGTTAGCAACTATGAAACAAAGATCGCACAATGTGTCCATTGATTCTAGGGTGAGATTTTAGCTTTAGCCACAACTTGTCAGTGCTGTTGCCTCTCTTATTCCTGATATTGGTGATCTGTATCTTCTTCCACACTAGTCTGGCTAGGTTCTCCAGGAAAACAAAACCAAAGGATATATTAAAAAAAGATTTATTATAAGGAATTGGTTCGTGCAGTTTTGGAGGCTAAGTCCCAAGATCTGCACTTGGCAAGCTGGAGACCCAGGAGAACCAATGGTGTAAATTCTGGTCTGTGTTTGTGTCCAAAGGCGGGAGATCAGTGTTCCATCTTGAAGACAGGCAGCCACAGAGAGAGAGGGAGGGAGAGAGAGAATTCTTTCTTATGCAGCCTTTTATTTTATTCAGGCCTTCAATGGATTGGTTGAGGCTCACCCACATTGGGGGAGTGGATCTGCTTTACTTAGTTTACTGATTCAGACGTTAATCTCATCCAGAAACACCTTCACAGACACAGCCAAAAATAATGTTTAACTGGCTATCTGGGCACCCTACAGCCCAGTCAAGTTCACACGTAATGTTAACCATCACATTTATCAATTTTATTGATCTTCTAAAAGATCAATAAAACTTTAGGTTTCATTGATTTTCTGTATTGTTTTACTGTTTTCTGTTCCTTTTATTTATGCTCTGTTCTTTATTGTTTCTTTTCTTCTCTTTACTTTGGGGTTAGTTTGCTTTTGTCTTTCTAGTTCCTTAAGAGGGAAGCTGAGATAAATTTCCTGCCAAATAGTGCTTTAGTAGCATCCCACAAATTCTGGCAAGTGTTGTCTTCGTTTGTACTCAGTTCAAAATACTTTCTAATTTTCCTTTTGATTCCTTGACCCATGTGCGATTTACAAGTATGTTATTTAGCTTCCAGATATTTGGGGGATTTTCCAAAGATCTTTTTCCTACTGATTTCTAATTTAATTCCTTTGTAGTCAGAGAACACACTTTGTCTGACTTGAGTCCTTTTAAATTTTTTGAGATTTATTTAATGTCCCATAACATGGTCTGTCTTCATAAATGTTCTGTGGGCACCTGAAAATAATGTGTATTCTGTTGTTGTTGGGTAGAATGTAACATAAAGAAGTAGGTCACGTTGGCTGATAGAGTTGTTCAAGTCTTCTGTAGCCTTACTGATTTTCTGTCCACTTGTTATGTTAATTATTGAGAACAGTATTGAAATTTCCCATTATAATGGCATGTTTATCTATTTCTCCTTCTAGTTCTGTTACTTTTTGCTTTTTTTTTTTTATTTGAAGCTCTGTTATTGTCTTAATGAATTGACCTCTTTATTTTTATGATAAACCTCTTTATCCCTGGTATATTCTTTGCTTTGAAATCTACTTTGTCTGATATTAATGTACTAAGTCAGCTTTCTGTTGACTAGTGTTAGCATGGTATGACTTTTTATATCCTTTTACTCTTAACCTATTTGCATCTGTATATTTCAAGTGTGTTTCTTTTTGACAATATATGATTAGGTCTTACATTTTTATCCAATCTGACAATCTCAGCCTTTTAATTGCAGTGTTACAGCATTTATATTTAATGTGGCTATCGATATGATTAGATTTAAATCGATACCACTATTTATGTGTTCTCTATTTTTTGCCACTATTTACTTACTATTATTTGGTCTTTGATTTTATTTATTTGCCCCATCTTCTTTTTATTCCCTTTTCTGCCTTCTTTTGAGTTCATTTAAATTCGTGCATATGGGTGTGATTTCATGTTTCTTCTCTTTCATTAGATTATTAGCTACAACTTTTTATTTTGTTACTTCAGTGGTTTCTTTAGGGTTATAGTATACATCTTTATTTTATCATCGTCTGCCCTCAGGAGTTATTATGCCACTTTACATACAGTATAAGAACCACACAATAGTATACTTCCATTTTTCTCCTGCTTCCTAATTATTTTCTAGTACTGGGCCAAGACCCTACTAAGCACTCTCTCCAATCACCTGTGAGTTAGATTTTCTAGTCTCGCTGGTGGGAACAGACACTGTTCTCAGTCCCGTGTGAACACTGAGCACTGTTTCTTCCAATCTGTTCCTATGTTACTTTCCCGGACTTCAGGGAGTTCCTCATACACATGTACTGGTCAGACTTCTGAATACTTGAAGGAGACCATATGCAAATCTCTTGAGCTGTCTGTTGCTGTGCAGCTCTCTCATCTTTTGTATTCTGTCCTGTACGTGGCTGGTGCCATGTTCTCCCTGGAGACTCACCACAACTCAGGAAGTCTGCTGGGTTTGGTCTGATCTTTTCTCCCTGCGCTGAGGCCTGGATACTTTGTCTAGGCAGTAAGTTGGAGCAACCATAGGCTTCTCTTGTTTTTTTTCCATCTCACAGGGACTATAGTGCTTCATTGCCTCATGTCCAGTGTCTGGAAGCTGTTAATTTCATAACGTATGTCTGGTGTTTTGGTGGTTGGTTTAGGTGGGAGGGTTACTGCATCTTGATAGAGGCAGAAATTGCCCATCAGGATATTTTTAATAAATAAAAATATAATATTTTTAAATAAGTGTGTAAGAAGAATGAAAATAAACTTTCTCCATTTCTAAAAACAGTGATTCCATCCTTCTAGTTGCTAAGGCCAAAAACCCTGGGGTCATCCCTGGCTCATCTCTCTTCAACCTCCAATCCAAACTCTTGTTTACTCTGCTTAAAAATATTTCCAGTATCTGACTGCTTCTCGTGACATCTACTGCTAACATTGTGATCCATTCACACTTTATGGCTTTGGGCAAATCACAGAACCTCTCTTTGCCTCGGTTCCTGATTTTGTAAAATAATGCACGATTATACCACCTCATAGCATTGTTATGAGGAGTAAATAAGTCAATATTTTTAAAGGCTTAGAACAGTGCACAGTATGTAGTAAGCATTATATGAGTGTTTATTAAATGAAAACAGGCAGAAATGGATTCTCTCTCGTGTCTGACTGGCTCTTGAGACATTGTTCTCCCATCTTACCTCTGCATTTCCTGTATGCCCAGAGCTGTGCTCAGTACTGGAAAATACAAAACAGTGAGAAAGTGCACCCTTCCCAGAAGACACTTGCCAGTTAGTCACCCAACTAACCTAAATACCTGAAGCCAAAAGTATATGTGATAGAATTGGCATAGTGAGAGATAATGGGCTACAGCTAGCTCCTCTGGGGCTTGTCCTGGTAAATGTGTCTGGAGGCAGAGGACCCTTCTTCTCCACATTCCAACTCCAGTTTACATCCTGGGCTGTCCTTTAAGGTAAGCACAGCCAGGAGCTTGGGTACCACCCCCACCCCCCCCGGGTTTATACAACAAGACTGCTTCTTTACAATTTGGTCCTTGTACTGTGGACCTCATTGTTGGGTGCATACACTGCCCAGGAAAACGCTTTGGAGCAGGCCGTGAGGAGCTGGGCTCTGACCCCATAGGTACAGATTACACCTCACAGAGGACAGCCCCCATATAGTTTGTGAATGGTTTCTGAATTTAAGAAAGCATTTTTGGCCAGGCACAGTGGCTTGTGCCTGTAATCCCAGCACTTTGGGAGGCTGAGGTGGGAGGATGGCTTGAGGCCAGGGGTTCAAGACCAGCCTGGTCAACGTAGCAAGACCCCATCTCTATAAAAAATAATTTTAAAAATATCTGAGCATGGTGGCACATGCTTGTAGTCCTAGCTACTGGGGAGGCTGAGGCAGGAGGATTGCTGGACCCAGGAGTTCATGGCTATAATGAAGTATGATCGCGCCACTGCACTCTAGCCTTGGAGACAGAACGAGACTCTGTCTCTAACCGAAAAAAAAAAAAGTATTTGCTCCCTCCAGAGAAGCTTATGGGTCACATTCTTATCAGACTACAAACATGAGGTTCTCTGATCCTCTTGGGCATCAGGGCTAGTTCAGGCTGTACATCCTAAAACTAAAAGTGGGGTACTAAGGTGGTAACTACCAGAAATGATGGGTGATGGCATCAGCAGAAAAACAAACAGATATCTTCTGCTTGACTCTGTTTATCCATAGTCATGATTTACATGTGCAGAAAGATGCTTAAGTTTGTTTTATAAAAGATTATTTTCAGGCAGAGGTAGGAATTGGATGTTAGACATTAATTTAATGTGGAAGAGTTTATGCAGACTCCACTCTAGGTCTAAACGGAATTGGAAATGTCAGTCTGGAACTAGGACATTGTTAAAACATTTTTCTGAGAATTTGCAGATGCTGTCAAGACAATGAATAAATTGATGTATGGACTATATTTTGTGAATTTTTAAAAATCTAATTTGTGTTACTAGAGCAGCAGCAAAAAAGCTAAAACAACCATAATGTATAAATAAGTTATGTTGGAAATATAATGATACTCACTTTTATTTTGTGCATGTTGTACTCCATTATTTTATTGGCATTAATTCTTTTTGCATTAACTGTCTCTTACATGACTTAAAGTCGTAGCCTTTAAAAATGAAATCATTAAAGAGATTCTGAAATTTTGAATATTGCTTATGAAAATTCACTAATTAGGCACATTAATCAAAGTATACTATCTTTCTTATTAACAGTTTTAATTAAACTACAAAATGGGATAAGCATTATGTAGTTCGTTTTTGCCACCTTGAGAATAATATGATTATGCTAGCACTTAATATGATTGTGTCCTACTATTTAAAAAGATAATCTTTTTTTTCAACTCTAGCTGGAGATATGAATAGCATATAGAGTGTAAACTCTGACTGGTTTAGTAGGACTATTGGAGAGTTTTTATGTAAATTTGATGGGTTTTCATTAAGCATCAATTGAACAAAATACATTTTTCAGCTGCATAAGCTCACTCACTTCCTTGTACACAGTGGTGCATTCAGGTAGGTCCCAGGGATGTGAGAGAAGGTACCTAATCAGACTATGGCAAGATAATGTCTTCATGATTTTTTTAATTGAAATTTTTGTTGAGATAATTGTTGATTCATATGCAGTTGTAGGAAATAACACACAGAGATCTTGTGTACTCTTTACTCAGCTTCCTCCAATGGTAATATTTTGTAGAAATGTAGAGCCGTGTCACAACCAGGATATTTACATTGATACATTCCACTGATCTTAGATTTTCCCCAGTTTGGCTTGTGTTTGTGTGTGTGTGTCTGTGTGTATTTCGTTCTATACAGTTTTATCACGTGGAGGCTCATATATCCACCACCACCTTCAAGATATGGAACTGTTCCATCGCCGCAGGATCCCTTTTATTGTCACCCCTCTCCCCCAGTCCCTTACCCATGGCAACCACCAAAATCTGTTCTCCATTACCAAAAATTTTGTCTTTTGAAAAATACTATATAATACAGAATATAACTTTTTGGGACTGGATTTTTTCATTAAGCAAAGTTCCCTGGAGATTAATCCAGGAAATATATGTATCGATAGCTTCTGCCTTCTTATTGCTGAGCACTAGTCCATGGTGTATATGTACCACAGCTTGTTTAAACATTCAACCATTGAAGGACATCTGGGCTGATCAGAGTTTTTTACTCTTACAAATAAAGCTGCTGGGAACATTTTGTACCTTTTTTTGTTTGAACATAAGTTTTTATTTTTCTGGAGTAAATGTCCAAGAGTAATGTTGCTAGGTTGAATGGTAGTTGCATGTTTGGTTTTATAAGAAAGTGCCAAACTGTTTTCCTGAGTGGCTTTACCACTTTATGTTTCCACTAGTAATGTATGATCTAGTTAGTTTCTGCACATTCTTGCCTGAATTTGGTATTGTTGCTAATTTTTATTTTAACCATTCTGAGAGGTACATAGTGATATCCCATTGTGGTTTTAATTTGCTTTTTCCTGATGGATAATGATGTTGAACATCTTTTCAGGTCTTATTTGCCCTGGGTAGATCCTCGTCAGTGAAATGTCTGTGTCTTTTGCCAGTTTTCTAACTGGATTGTTTTTTGAACTGTTGGAGTTTTAAAATTCTTTATGTATCCTAGGTAGTAGTCCTTTGTTGGATATGTGGTTTGCAAATATTTTCTCTCAGCCTATGGCTTCACATGAACTTTCAAAAGGTTTAAATTTTGATATGGTCCTCTTTGTGATTTTTTAATATTTCATCTTTTTTGAAACATAGAGCATTTTCCTATTTTAGTATTTTTATTCTTTTTTTAACTGCTTCCTTCTTTTCCCTCACTTTTATTCTCTTTAGTAATATAAACTTTTTCTTGATTGTGAAAAATACTGTAAATTATTCAAATTGTGATTTATTTCCAATGTAAAAATTGGAAATACTGACGTGAGAAAGGGAAATGGGAAGTGTCATGGTGGGAGTGGTAGTACGGCTTTAGGGAAATTGGTTTGAAAAGCCTTCCCAGAGACGGTGACATCTGAGTTAAGACCTGGAGCATGTGACGGGAAAGCCGCGTGTTTACCTGGAGGAAGAGCAGCACAGGCTGCATGCGGAGGGAACAGCACTGTCAAGGCCTGGAGGTGGATCTGAGCCTGGTATGTTCAAGGACAGCAGAGAGGCACGCATGGCTGGACTACAGTGAGCGACAGGAAGCATGGAGGAAGACGAGTCAATGGAAGGGAGTGGAAGGCAAATCACGTAGGGCTTTTCAGGTCATGGGCAAGATTTTGGCTTACTCTGCATAACATGGGAGCTGCCAGGGGGCTCTGAGCAGGATGTGGATGGCCTCAATCTGACGTATGTGTTAGTGGGGTCACTCTGGCTGCTGTGTTGTCTGTAGAATGCAGGGGGTGTGAGCAGAGGCAGGGAGACCAGGTAGGAAGCCATGGCAATGACCTAGGACAGAGTGATGGTATCCTGGACCAGGGCAGGAAGTGTGGAGGTGGCTGAAGTGGTCAGGTTCAGGGTAGATTTTCAAGGCCAAATCAAGAGGATTTGATAATATGTTTAATGTGGGATGTAACCAAAGAGGCATCAAGGATGACCCTCAGGTTTAGCCTGAACCACTTAGAAAATGGAATTGTCGTTTTTAAGATAAGGACAGCATCATAAATGATTTGTGGCAAATAAGGTCTAGATAATACTGTAAGAGCATTTTATCTTTGTTTTTAAGGCAAGGATTAACAAGCATAAAGTGCTCTAAAGTGTACTCATTCTGAATTACAGCTTTACAGGAACACTGTATCTTAAATATATTTTATTCATCATCAAAATTTGGGGAGGATTTTTTTCATTTTTCTTTAGTTATTTACATCTTAAATCCTGTATCATTTTTAGCTGTTCTGAGAAGCAAAGTACATCTCTCTCTGCTACAGATTGAAACATAAAATTCATTTGTTCCACAAGTATTATCCCTATTATGCATACTCATAATATCATGGCCCTTTGAAGTACGATCTCTGCCCCAAGGGAGCATCTTATTTAGTTGAACATAAATAAATGATTTGAAAACTGCAGAATAATAACAGATTCAAACAAACCCGTTGGTTGATGGTTTTTGACTTCGTGAATGTGTATGTCACCTCCTCCTCTGGAATATCTCACAAAATGACAGTGTTTTGGTTCTGTGATCTGAAAGATGACTTACTGAAAAGAGCATGTGAAAAAATGTGTTACATTGTTCCCAATGAGTAAGAAAGCCAATTGAAGTTTTGAAGGCTACCTCAAATAAAGGGCTGTGATGTGGTATAATTTTGGGTTTCACTGGTACCCGAGTAAACCCCTGGAGATGATGACATCTCATGAAAAACACATGAACTTTAGTCAATTCGCTAGTGAAATAATGTCAAGGGAATCCAGCCTGTAGGCAGTCCTCATGTTAAGCAGAAAAATCTCTGGCAATTAAAGCAATTTTAATTTGAATCTGATTTTCTCACAGAAAAAGTGATTTGAGAGAGAATTTTGATTCTGACCAGGGATCTGATGCACAACATTTTATAGAAATTACCATAAACATTCAATTTAACTATATTTTCAAGTATAAGTGGTATGCTATTTAGTATAAAACTTATATAGTATTAAAAGATCCAGTGTTCAGTCATGACATTTTATTTATGCTAACAGCATCTTATCATACTGTACCAGAGAGCTGCTTTTGATTTTGTGTATTCTATCTTTATTTTTCTAAAACAAATCAGAGCAACTGTCATTGTGCCTAGAGAATTCAGAAGAACTTCATTCAGATTTTTACCCTCATCTGTGAAAGAGGTTTTGGATTAGTTGATAATTTTTTGAGGAACTGATTCAAGAATAATTTTCTGTCATTTCTCATCCTGATATTTTGTTGAAAAGACTTTTTCCTCTAAACTGCATGAACTAACCTGATTTTGTAAAAACAATATTTCTAATATCAGTGGCAGAAAAATCTATGTCCTCATAGCCATAGCTGTAATCAGTTAGGTACCAATTACATTGCTCATCTGTTTCATAATTGTTATTTACATTTCTTAGTGGAAAAATGTCATGCTTTTCCTTTGATCCCCCTGCCTTTGGTTTTTGTTTGTTCGTGTAGATTTTTTTCCACCTAGATCCTCAACACTTTATTACATTGTTATATAACAAGGCTTAAAGCTTCAGTGTAAATGGCAGCCTTACTCAGGTTTGCCACATTGTAGAAAAAAAAGAAAAGAAAAGAAAGAACAAAGAAGAAACTTCTATCTCAGCCATAAAATCATCTGACTAGAGTGCAGTTTTTAATAGGACACATGACGGTGAAGTATGAGACCTTCCTTACATGATAGCATTGAGAAATTCAAACAAATCTTAACTGTCAGAGCAGCCATATCAGCCTGTAATCTTAGGCTGGGGTTAGCCTAAAACTTCTTCAAAACTCTTCTTTTTGGAGAGACAATTTCATAGCAACATGAGAAAATTCATTTTTCAATGTTAACGGTTATAGTGTACTGTCCCTTTGCTCAGTATCAGTCTCCCTATATCATGTGGCTTAGCTCCGTCCCCATCTCCTCATTCACTGCTACTTAAGCTTCTCATCGATCTTGAAGGGAGCAGATAAACCTGCTTCGTGACTTTGGAGCCATCACATTTGATCTCTGGGCCTACTCCCCTCTTCTCATCTCCTAGGATGAATATTGGTACTGATCTATTTGTAGGATTTGGATCTCCCAAGAGGGAAAGAACAAGATGATACTGCTCCCCACCTCAAAGAAATCAAAATAAATTAGAAACTTCCATTCAATATCTGAAGGTATTTAAAGGTGTTTTTAAACCACTAGAGGGAGCCCATATTGTTCTGATTTCTAAATCTTAAAATGTTTAACAGCTTGATTTTTATTGCTGTTAAGGATACCCGCAACCAGTGATTCATACATCCCTAACTATAGTGATCTCCTTTGTTTTGCATTTTTTCTTTTTCCCCCAGTTTTTTTTAATTGGGAAATACAAAATTTACCATCTTGACCATTTTTAAGTTCAGTGGTGTTAAATAAATTGATAATGTGCTACCATCATCACCATCCATTTCCATAACTCTTTTCATCTTGTAAAATGGAAACTCTGTGCCCATTAAATAATAACTCCCCATTTCCTCTTTTCCCCAGCCCCTGGCAGTAACCATCCTACTTTATGTCTCTCTGATTTTGACTATACTAAGTACCTCATGTGAGTGGAGTCACATAGTATTTATGTTTTTGTGACTGGCCTATTTCACTTAGCGTCATATCCTCATGATTCATTCATGTTGTAGCATATGTCAGAATTCCCTTCTTTGTTAAAGCTGAATAATATTCCATTGCATGTATACACCACATTTTGCTTATCCATTCATCTGGTGATGGACACTTGGGTTGCTTCCACATTCTAGCTGTTGTATTAGTCTGTTTATGCTGCCACAGGAATATCTGAGGCTGGGTAATTTATAAAGGAAAGAGGTTTATTTGGCTCATAGTTCTGCAGGCTGTGCAAAAAGCATGGCACCAACATCTGCGTCTGGTAAGTGCCTCAGGCTGCTTCCACTCATGGCAGCAGGCAGAGGGGAGCCAGTATGGAGAGATCACATGGCAAGAGACAGTGGGGAGTTATCCAGCCTCTTTTTAACAACCAGCTCTAGTGGTAACTCACTCACACCCCCCTGCCTCAGGGAGGATGTTAATCTATCATGAGGGATCCACCCTCATGACCCAAGCACCTCCCATTAAGTCCCACCTCCAACACTGGGGATCAGATTTGGAAGGGACATATATCCAGACTGTAGCAGGCATTGTGAATAATGTGTACAAGTGTCTCTTCAAGACTCTGCTTTCAACTCTTTTGGGTATATATACCCAGAAGTTGAATTGTTGGATTATATAGTAGTTCCATTTTTAATTTTTTGAGGAACCTCCATACCATTTTCCACAGTGGCTATACAATTTTACCTTTCCACCAGCAATGCTGCTTTTAAGGAGAAAAATGGAAGATCACCAAATGGAGACAACTGTTTATACTGGTGTTCTTGTACTCTGTGTCTCAGAATGTGATGTGGGCGAAATAATTTGGGAGAGAACATTTTGATGGTTCCTTGGCTGGGGTCCATGGCTCTTCTCCTCCCCTTTTCCATAA
Organism: Indri indri; assembly: GCA_004363605.1. Taxonomy (NCBI): domain Eukaryota; kingdom Metazoa; phylum Chordata; class Mammalia; order Primates; family Indriidae; genus Indri; species Indri indri. The sequence goes on from RJWJ010004005.1 coordinate 40,939, forward strand.
CCATCACTGTCATCTTCTACCATCTTTCTTTCTACCAACCCCTGGACAGATGTAGTTCCATTCAGCAGAATATCAGTCATGCGTAGATATTATGCTGGGCTCTGAAGCAAGGTGGAAGGGGAATAATCAACTGTCTTTCTTGTCAGGGTAAGAATCTTAGTCTTCAGTGCTCCCAGGGAGTGTGTTTTGGCCTCTTTCAGCTTTTCTTTCCTTTGCTGTCCTCTGCCTCTTCCCTGGAGGAGTTTTGACCATGTGATTTCTCAGCTCCCCTTCAGTGCTTCAGATTCTTTAGATTTTCTATTTTTCTGTCAGTGGAATTGTTTTTGTGTTTTGTCGTCTTTTTTAAATGTTTGGAATTTATAAAATTTTACACCTTCTGCTATATTTGGATGTTTGTCCCCCAAAACTGCCTATTGAAATTTGATCCCCAGTTTTGGAGGTGGGGCCAAATGGAAGGTGTTTGGGTCATGGGGGCAGAGCCCTCATGAATGGCTTGCTTCCATCCTTGTGGTAACAAATGAGTCCTCACTCTGTTAGATCCCTGGATAGCTGGTTGTTCAAGAGAACTTGGTATCTCCCCCTGCCCTTGCTTCCTTTTGCCATGTGATCTCTGCACAAGCCAGCTTCCCTGCACCTTCTACCATGAGTGGAAACAGCCTGAGGCCCCTACCTGATGCAAAGGATTGTGTCATGCTGCTTCTTCAGTTTGCAGAACTGTGAGCCAAATAAACCTCTTTTCTTTATAAATACCAGCCTCAGGTATTCCTTTATAGCAACACAAATGGACTAAGACATCTCCTATCCCAGTGTACAACTGATTTCTTTACTGATGTCACCGAACCAAACTGGATCCATTTGCCCATGCACACTGGAAAGCCAAACACCAAAGCACCTGATTTGTGTACAGAGAGGTTTATTGCTAGGCAGAAGATCAAGGAGATAGGAGTTGGGCTCAACTCTCTCTCCCTGTAGTGGACCTTACAACCATAGATTTAAGGAAATAATTTTGGGTGTGGGATTTGGGGGCTAGACAGTGATTGGCTGAAAGTAAGGGGAGTTTGGAAAGTCCCTTGGGCATGTGCAGTTGCCTCTTCATGGTTCTTCATGGGTCACATGTGCAAATATGGGGGGAGTTGGTATGAAACACGTGGCTCTAGTCAGGTATATTGGTTCCAGCCTGCTTCAGCCAGTTTTGTAAGCAGTGGGGATTGTAACAAATGCTTTCTTTTTCTGTCATCCTGCAAGACAAACTCAAGATTTCTGTTAGTTACCAGTTTCTTTAACCCTATGGGTCACCATTTCACTGAGAGATTTCAGGTGATTCAATTCTGCACACAGCACCGCCCCCCCCCTCCCCTGACCTTCTTACTAACCTTTTACAGATGCTTCACCTTTTGAGTTTTTTTGACCATCATTCTAGCTTGAGCTATAAGAAGTCAGACGGATTTTGGAAGCTTCTGCAGCCTTTCTAAACCTTCTAAGATTATGCCAGCCCATTTCAGAATACATTCACTGATAAAGCTAAGATATTTATTGGGATAATTTATGTAATGATTGTGTGTACAAATGTATTATTCAGGGTTTAAAAGGCAAATCCCATCTTTAATTAATTACATTCAAGGGTGGTTTTACTATCAATATCTGTAGAGTTATAGTTTAGGACAGAAGCTTAAGAGATGATACCACTACATTTCACTGATTCTAAGGGTACATTCTCCCCCATTTTAACACCTCTGAAATTGAATGCATTTCACAATGGCTGTCAAGTAGGTAGCTTCCGTGCTGTAGTCGCCATTGTCAGCATGTGGGCATTCCTGGTAGTGTGATATGGCAACTGCAGCTCCTGGTAGTTTCAGTCACTAAGGAAAATTTGTCCTGTGTGTTGCTGTAAACCTCTCATTGACCCCTTCTGATAAGATCAGGAAAACATCAGCTTCGAAACTTGCAAATGGCTGTCAGCTGCTTGGACGGAAATCCTGGACACAGTGGTAAAGCACTGTTTTAAGGACTGCTACGTTACCTGCACTGCCAAGGCTACATAAGATAATTCTGTATTGGAAAACTTGTGCATTGTTGACTCTGAGATAAAACTTGATTTAGAAGTATTGGACTCTGAATATTAAAAAAAAATTAGTATATTAACCAGTATATTATGCCTATATTTTCTTTTATATGTAGTATAAGAATGATGATTTTAAAAACGTGTCTATAGAAGTTTAAAAGAACCCTTCAAATCAGAATTCTAGGTGGTAAGAACACATCGTGTTGTCATTTAATGGACAGTTTTTTTTTTTCTTTCTTGGTGGTAATTGCCCCCTTTCTAGTGGTTTCTCCATATGAGCTCTGGTATTCTGGTAGACTAAGATGATCCCCTGGTTTTGCCTGTGGTACAATTTTAGCTTCTTCCTAAGTATTCACCACCACCTCAAGTCTCTGATTTGGAAACTTAACCCAGGCATCCCAGCACCACAACCTCAGGACTGTTGCATTGCAGAACCATTTGATGGTGAAAGATCATGCTTGTGTAGGTGTGTGTATTTTATATGCATAGAGCAAGGATTGAATTGTTTCATAGCACTGAGTATAAGAAATGTTTCATCAACTCATTTTTCTGAATTTTATTCCCCTCTGAACCCCACTTGATGAAAAGGGCAATCTCATTCCCGTTTTGACTGTTCTTTGCCTTCCTCCTCCCTAGGGATGTGCAATAAGAGGGAGGATTATATGTTTTGAAAAACAGGGGTCAGTAAACCTCAGCTGTAGTGAGCTGCATGGTAGAGGGAAGGAAATGGCTGATTTCCTCTGTGCCAAGTTTTGGACCCAGGGTCTTTTGTCCAGGTTTTAAAAGCCACAGACATTCATGTCTATTCCCTCCCTGACCTCCATCACAGTTTCTGCTGCTTCCTAGGACATGCAGAGGGCAAGTCTCTCCCACTAGCACAGTTGGTAGGTAACACTCCCATCCAGAAATGTCCTCAGGTCAGGTCACATCTGCCCCCACTGCACAGTTCCCTTCAGTCAGCTGGATTTTGAGGGGGTGGGTAAAGTTGGCCTGCCTTCTGGGTACTACCCATCTTCTGGAGAGGCATTCGAAATCCCCAAGGCCGGAATGCCCAGTGGCCTCTCAAGAAATGGGCGGAAAAACAGCTCCCACTGCCTCCCTGCTGCGCCTGCCCACAGCCGGTCAGGGCTGGACCTGTGACACATGCACACTTCGCAGTGCAGAGCAAGGCTTCAGTACTTCATGCTTTTTAAAAAATACATGAGCAGAGAATTTTATGCTATTTAAATTCCTTTAAAATAATTACCAGATTGTTAATGCTTGATTCATAGCTGAGAATTTATTCTGATAGGAACACAATGTGTGAGTCATTCCATATAAGAAGTACAGAGATTACGCAACAAAATTAGAAATTAAGCATCAACATTAAGATATATACCATGAATTTCACTTTCAGGTCCTTTAAGTTCATGTTTAGATTAGCTCATTTTATACTGGTTTTTCTTTTTTCTTTGCATGTATCATGACAAAAGCATTATCAAAAATATTGTATTTGAAGTGCATTCTATATTTCTACCAATGAACTTGCTGCAGGGAGCAGCTCCCCTCCACTCCCTTCCCCTCATTGGCCCCAGGCAGACAACAACAGGCGTACGAAGGTCCTGCAGGAGGACAGAGGGCATCTGGAGGTAGTAGGGACCCCTCCCCTTCCTCACTCAGTGGACTTGGGCTCTTCAGGGGATGTCTGTTTTAGGAACAGCTTCACAGGGATTCAGTGAAGTGGAACCTTTACCTGCCCTCTGTCCACCCTGCTGAGGGAACACAACCCTAAAAGGGAGGCCCTTTCTCTACTTCTCTGGGACTGGAGTTTTTTGTGATCAGGAAAAACAGAGCAGCAGGAATGTGTGCTGTTTGCTAAAGGATGAAACTCTGATGACAGTTTCCCCAAAGAAAGAGGAGGTGAAAGATAAGCATCTTGGGAGGTAAGAGTTACATGGCTAGGGATGCTTTTCTTTGTTTTGTAAACTATTAACATTTTCTACCTTTACTTTTTAAATTACAGAAGTGTTACTTGCTTATCAGAACCAGACGAAGAATATAGAAGTTTCCTTATATGCACATGCATGTGCCTCCTTTGGGAGTGGGGGAGTTAATATTGACACATTTATCCTGCAGAAGGTTTATTGTCCCCACTTAATTCAAAATCACGAAAATCTTTTGAAGTGTGACAGAATAAGAAAAAGTGCCCACATATGTATTCTTCATCCCATCTGCCAAAAAGAATCCTGCAATTCCTAGCCCAGTCCCATCTCCCACCCTCATAATTCAAAGCAGGGTTGTTCTTTGACTTAGATGCCAAAAATGAAGATGGTCAGAGCACATAGGATTCCAGAGCTGGGGGTAGGTAAGAGGATAAATTCAGTGTACATCTATAGGGACAGGAAGAGGAAAGGGGGAAGAGAAAAAAAAATTAGTGCAGGATTTGAAATCAGTGCAGCCTGGTTTTGCTGGGTGCTAGGGTTGTGTGGGGTAGAGGAGAGGTACAAAGGAGAAGCTTCAGAGAAATAGAATGTGGGGAAAACTGGTGGGAAGAAAGGGGGATATGATAAGTTAAGTACCGTGCCAAAAAAAAAAGCGAAGTAAGAGTAGAATTGCTTACTTTTTGGTTTCTGATCTGTGCTTCTGAAATTTGACGCTCCTGAGGGATAGACCGTTAGGGAACCATGTTCATCATGGCTACAATGGGGTTGCACATGTCAATATACAGATAAATACATATTTTGCTCTTTGTAACAGCTACAAAATGATCCCCAGGGTCCAGCTTTTCTTCTGTTGGTATGCATTCAGATTGTTTTCAGATATTTTGAGTTACCACCAATGTAACTTTTTTGTACACACATTCTTTTTCAATAGAGTACACATTCCTAAAAGTAGGATTGCTGGATCAGAGAGTAGGCACAATTTTTATTTAAATAGGTACAGTGAGATTATTTTACAAAGAGTGTCCTGACCAGCTATATGTGAAAGCTTAATTTCCCTATGCCCTACCATCTTGTATTTAAAAAATTTTTTATCTGTGGCTAGGTGTGGTGGCTCATACCTTTAATCCCAGCACTTTGGGAGGGTAAGGTGGGAGGATGGCTTGAGGCCAGAAGTTCAAGACCAGCCTGGACAAGACAGTGAGACCCCATCTCTACAAAAATTTTAAAAATTTATCTGAACATGATAGTGTGTGCCTGTAGTCCTAACTACTCTGGAGGCTGAGGTCAAAATCGCTTGAGCCCAGGAGTTCAAGGCTGCAGTGAGCTATGATCACACTGCTGCAATCCAGCCTGAGTGACAGATTGAGACTCTGTATCTAAAAATAAATAAATAAATGAATGAATGATTAATTAATTAACTTCCCCCCAAAACTGGACAGGCAAAAATAGGTTGCATTTCCTGACCAGCAGTAAGAATGAACACTTTCCTGTTATGTTGAATGGCCACTTGCATTGCCTCATTTGTGAAGTTGTATTTTGTATATTAAGTATATTAACTCTTTGATGGTCACATGTTACAAATATTTTCTTCCTATTGTTTATCTTTTAATTTTATCTCTGTCATACTTTGCATACAATTTTCCATGTTTATTTAGCCCAAGTATACATTTTTCTTAAGATGACTTCCAAATTATCCTCAAAATTTCTTAGATTTTTGAATTTTGTTTGTTTTCTTAGTGTCTTAGTTATATTTAAATATTTAATTCACTTGTAAATTATTTTTATTCTCGAAGTAGGTTCTAATTTCATATTTTTCAAAGGAATAGCGATTTATATTCATATCATTTATTAAATCATCCTTTCCAATAACCTAAAGTACCACCTTTACACATATATTTTGAGGTTCTCTTCTGTTTCCCCGATCTTTTAGTCTGTTTTTGAGCCAATCCACAGTGTTTTGATTGTAGTTGTTACAGTAAGTTTTAGTATTTGGGAGGGCAGATTTTTTCTTCTCTTATTTCATTAGCTTAGGGCCTCCAAAACAATGTTGCAAACATCCCTGTCTTAGACTTAAAAGTCATGGTGTTAGTTTTTTACCATTTAATAAGTTGTTTGCTGTAGGTTTGTAGTAAATGGCCTTTATCTTAAGTATCTTTTTCTACCTTCCATTTTAGGTAGTTTTCTATTTGTTTGCTTATTTTAATTATGAATGACTATCGAATTTTACCAAATGCTTTTTTAGCGTCTATGTTTTATTGATACAGTTTTTATCTTTTCACTTTTTAAAAATATAATAAATTATATTGATGATTTTGCTAATGTTGATCCATCTCTGCATTGCTGAAATAAACCATGGTATATTATTTTGTTATATTCTTTATTCTATTAATTCACTTCTGGGTTCTATTTGCCAGTACTTGATTTAGAATCTTTGCATTGGTGTTTATAAGTGATACAAGTCTCTGCTTTTCTTTATCATATTTTAGTATTAAGTACACTCCAGCTTCTTAGAAGAATGAACTGGGGAGAGCTTTCCATCCGCATCTGTCTATGGTCCAGACCAGTTTGAGTACCTAGCAAGTATCTGTTCTGTGATGATGTCTGCTGTCCATTGTTGAGGGTGTGGGGTATTACTAAGCTTTTAACCTTCACTATTATGATTTAAAAATATGTTATTGTTTTAAAAGGAGATCTCTATAATACTTTCCCACCCTCTGTTCCAAGTTGCCAGGATTTTGGTTATTTTGTTGTTTTGCTTTTTATGTCACTTATGTTTAGATGAAAAATTTTAGAATTTTAGTAATTTTTAGGCTGAAAGGTTATTGCAATGGGAAGGAACAGTTGGAGGGGAGGAGGACACACACCATCCAAGACTCTTGCTGTATCATAGTTGAAGATCTGAGAAGGAGAAGGAGCCCGAATTTAGTGGGAGGAAGGAGGACAGGGCTGAATGCGGAAAGGCTGCCCCCAGCCTTGACTCCTTACAAGCCAAGTGACTTCAAGCAAGCCTTCTCTGGGCTCCAGCTTGTTCTTTCCTCATCCACATGTCATGTTGACAATTGCCTAATACAATTTCTGTGAGGATCAGAAGAAATAATATTCAAGCACTTCTAAACTTTTAAAGCATTTTATTGATACAAAGGGTACTTTTACAGGTTTTATTTTTTTCAGATGATTGGTTATAACAGAAGACCTCTTCAATGAAAGGAGACTTTTATTCATAAATGTTCAGGTAGTTGTTGATTTATTGTAAGATAGTCCTTTTTGATCAGGGCTACTAATGACCATGAGTGAATAAAAATAGGTTTAAAATTTTGTTAAGTAACCTTGATTTTAAAGATTAGCCAGGCTCCAGGTAACACTTTAATATCCTGGTGCCTTTAGTAATATTAGAAAGTGAACAAAACACTACCTCATTTATTTTGTGGGCATCACTTCACTTTCTGCTCTTCTTTTCTTATTATAGAGAGCCTTTTTCTATGCCCTTATTTTGTCACCTGGAAAAGAGACCATTTTATAGCATAACACTCCTCCAGCTCAAAGAAAAGAAAAGAAAAATAATTTTCCTTGGCATGAACTTTCAATACCAGCGACTTGAACCACAACAATGTTCTGAGCACCTGAAATGAAAATTATTGAAGAGTTCATTCTGTCAAACTGTGTAATCTTCATAGTCTTGTTATGAAGACTTGCTGCATCCTCTTTTGCCCCTTGTGTCTTCAGTGGTCACCGTGTAGTGTGTGTAATCGCTCATACCGGGCCGCTCCTCAGCAGTGCAGTAAGCTGTAAATGTATAACCTTCAACTACTCAGTCAGTTGGTCATGCCTTTTGGGGAAGAACACAGCACCCACCTCTATAATCAATCATATGGATAGTACTGGCTTATGAATCCATTGAGCAGTGTGAGGTACTGGCACAATTGATCGTAGTCTTTTGTGTCTATTGCACGGTTAGGAACCAGGCCAACTATTGTGTGTTGCCCTGGACGCATCAGCGTGAACTGGTACACAGGAGTCTATTTCTGGAAGCTTGGCTCCTCTGATGAAATGCCATTTTACAATGCAGATGGAAAGAACAAAAAACACGCCACCTGAAGAAAAAAAACCGTAGGATCGCCAAAATACTATAAAAATTTACAGTTACTAAATTCATTGAGAAAAAGGGTTAAGGCCTGGAAGCAAATCTTTTTTACTCTGGGTAGAGTCACCCAGGAAGTCATTCATTCAACAACAACTGAAGAAACAAAGAGAAATGAGAAAGACATTTCTTTAAAAAATGATCATCTCGTTGGATTCCTGCTGTGTGGCATTTGGTGCTGATCACCCATCTGTGTCCCAAAGCACAGGAAGCTTATAACATAAAATCATTAGTTCGTAAGAAAAGGTATAATTAAATAATTCTCAAACATGAACAAAAATTGGATCTTTTAAGAGACAAATTTAATAAGCAGTCTCTTTCTTTAATATTGATGTCCTATTTATTAGATTGCCTTCCTGTTGCCAGTTTCTTCTGGAAACTGACTTCCCTTCCTCCGCTGGCTATAATAGTGCAGCCAAGGGTCCTGGTGGAGACTGTGTCCCTACCCTGCCCTGTTGCGCCTAGTGGTGAGCACATGAACACCCAGCTTAGGCTCCATTGCATGATCCTGCCTTGGAGAATTTGCAGTTGCCACGAGGAGGCGTCCCTCTTGGTCTGGCTGCTTTGCCCAATAGGAGAGATGAGAAGTCAAGAGTTATTGGCCGTGGTCCTTTTGATCACACAGTCGGGGAAGCTGAGAGAGCCACCCAGAAGCTAGAGAGAGGCTAAAAGTAGGAACTCAGAAAAGAAGAGGCTTCAGGAGTGAGTAGTGCAGGGTTACCATGTTCACCTGGGTGTGTCATTCTGAATTGTTCTAGAAGGCATACTTGTACTGAGAACAGTTGCTGGGAGCAGAGTCACTCACATTTGAAGTACCCGGTCTCACACTGGGGAGCAGTTGGCATATTAGGTGATTGTTCACATGCTTCCAGTCCTGAAATCCCGTGGTTCTCTAAAGGCACAAATTGAGTATCAGTCTCAGTATTTGTCATAATTTAAAAACTAGACTTTACAAATATTTTTTTTGCTTTTAGTTGACCAAGCATATTCAGGTTCTTTTTCTAATCATATTTTATTTTTGTGAAAGTAATATATATTATAATTTTAAAGGTCAGATACTCCTTTAAGAGTAATAACAAAAGAATGGTTTGCTGCCCTTTTTCAATTTCCTGAAGTAAATGGCTCCATTTTTTAGCCCTTTCTTCTGCCACATTTCTAAATTACGTATTTTTCAATTTTTTTGACTCCCTACTGTAAAATATGAATGTCCTGTCCTGCCGGTGTTGTTTTACATCACAACTTTTGGTTAAATAAATATTTAGTGATTGTATTATTAGGCAGATAGTATTTGTAGAGAATCACATAATGTGCCACGATCGTTTCCTTAAGCATAATCGAGTTGAAAACTGCCTTATTTTTAATTTCCTTGGTTTTCTGTGTACCTATCATTGATTCTTTTCTAAACTTAACGTGCTTAAACGTATCAGACAACCTCTCAGTGTGGTGTTTTGTTTTTCCTGGAGAGGGCATTCCTGGAATCGTGTTGTTCTTTTCCAATCTGGGAGGTTACTCTCCAGACTTGCTGCATGGTTCTCATCCTTACTTCCCAACTCCTTGAAAGTTTATTTTGCTTCTCTTCCCCTACCCCTTTCTTGTAACCCCCTCTATTTTGGCAGGCACATGAGAGATAAATTTTGGAATATTGTGTGTCCGCAAACACCTTTATGCCCATTTGCCATCCACATTTGGAAAGTATTGCCCGTCGCCTGTAGCGTTGCTGTGGAGAGGCAGATGCCAGTCCCATCCCCGATCCTTCACCTGGGGCCTGTTCGTTCTCTCCCAGAGCTCTCGCGGTCTTCGCTTTATCCCTGGTGTCCTGACATTTCCTAATGATATGCCTTTGTGGGCTCGTCCCCACACCAGTGGGACTTAATACTTGCGAACACCTGTTCTTCAGTTCTGTGAAATTTCTTGAATTATTTCTTTGAGAATGGTCTTTTCTCTATCTTCTGTCTTTATATCTGGTCTTCTGTTGCATTTTCTGGACTTACCATTTGTTGTGTGTTTTCCCCATTTTGTGTCTCCTTGTTTGTTTGGGTATTTTTTGTCTGCTTTAAGACAATTTCCTCAACTCTGTTTTCCTTTTCTTCAGTTGAATGTCTGCTATCAAATGTTTAGCATCCAAGAGCTCTTTTTGGTTCTCTGAATGTTCTCACCCTCTTTAAAAAATTACATTATGTACTTTGTTTCATGAAGGCAGTGTCATCTCTCAGAAGTTTTCTTCTGTTCTCTGCCTTGTCTCTGTTTCCTGTTAACTCCCCTTTCAGTGGAAAGGCATATTCATTGTTGTGCTTCTGCTCCCAGTGCTGCCTGTGGTTCAGGACAGGAAGTCTTGTGTCTTCCACTAGGCAGGGGAGAGCATGGGGCCTGGCTCTGAAGGATGGAGAGGGTACAGGGAGCATCTTCTGCCCTCCTGCAGCCCTTCATGGCCCCTGTGTCCTGAGCTTCTCTGAGGTCTAGGCACTGTGGGCTGTCGTGTTAGTGAGAGTTGGAAGGAGAGGAGAGCAGAAGGAAGCTTATCTGTTTATTCTAGAAGTCTCTCAAATCCCAGTATTGCATTTTGATTTTAACTATTTGTTAATTAACTTTTCTGCTACTTAGTTTATCCAGGACTTTATACTTAGAAATGTCCGCAGCCATCAACTTTCTCTTTTTGTTTTTCTTTCTTTTTTTTTTAAAGTCTCTTCAGGGCAGAGGTAACAGTCACATTTCACTAAAGGTCATTACTTCACTGGTCATTACTTCACATTCTTTTTTTATTGTTGAGTCTTGTGATTTTGATAATATTTGCTAGATTATTGAATTTTAGGTTGACCAACTTCTGAATTAATTAATACATCAAAGTTTAATATTTATTTTTGATTTTTACCTTCCTCTACTTGAAGAAGAGAGTAACAACAAAATTTAAAATGTGAGTAGGATAATTAGGTACAGAAACTTTTAGAGAACACCTGGAATAGCAGAGACAATGTTTTCTTGTCCACACACAAGGGGAGATACTTTTACAGTTGTACCTTAACTCTTGCTCTTCAGTTTTTCTGTTAGCGCAAGTAAAAAGGAAAAGGTAGTGTGTCTTTTTTGTTACTAAACAAAAGGATCAGGGAACCTTGATTTGACATAATAATCCATGTGCTCAAGGATAGTTTTAGAAAATGTGCAATAATATGCCATTCAGAGGATTCCATACAGTTTCTGAAGTGCCTTAACTTAGAAGAGGTATTTCTGCAGGGGGATATGATACTACCACCCAGGTGCTTGGCTTACCTTTTAGATGCTCTTAAACCTTAAGATAGAGATAGAATTTGGAAGTCTAATGATCTGTTGGACTTTTTTTCAACCATTTAACCTCTCAAGCTTTTGCCAAATGTTAGATCACAATTTATTATTGAATTATCTGCTTACAGATGCATGGTGTGAATAATCTGTATTTCAAAATGAGAAAAATTATGCTGTATCAAATATGGACACTACATCAGGGTGAAAGTTAAGCATTAATATAAGTTAATTACTTGTGCCAAAGACTTCTCCCTGCTATAAGACCAACCTACTTTAGCACAGGCATAAGCCATCAGAGTAGAAAGCCACTATTTTTCTGGTTGTGGTGACGTTGGAATTTCTCACTCACACATACAGAGAGGCACTAGGATGTGGTGAAAAGAGCATGGGTTCTGGAATCAGGTGAGATCCTGGCTTCAGATCTGACTAGCTAGGGAAAATTACTTTTCCAGACCTTCATTTTTTTAATGTGTAAAATGGAGATTTAAAGTGCCTAATTTAAAGGGATTGTTATTATTGGGCTCTTTATTTGTAAAACATACAGCACAGTGGTGAGGGCTCAGTAGGTGATTCTTGCTACTGTTTCTAGGTTGTTGATTTCAGTATTATCATACTACATAGAAGAGGCCGCTTTAACAAGGACAATTGAAGGCATGAGTTCCGGACACAACCGTACTCCAGTCTCTAGAACCTCAGTGTGGCTTCTGTAGATAGCTCCCTAGCTCTGTGACCTTGGGCAGGGTATGCAATCCCTCTGATCCTTAGTTTCCTCATCTGTCAAATGGGAATAAATGTAGTTCCTACCTCATAGGGCTGTTGTGAGCATTAAATGAGCAAATATATGGAAATAACTTATAGGAGAGCCTGGCACATGGTAAGTGCTGTAGTAAATCATGAACTGAAAAAGCAGGGACTGTTTCCCTGAGAGCTAGGTCATGGCGAAAGAGCCTCCAGACATTCCACCCTCACTCACCATGTTTGTCCTTGGTGTACAGGTTGACTGTCCCCTACCAAAGTCAGAGAGGTCTGTCCAATTGTAAGTGATACTCACTGCTTTTTCTGCCTGTAACCAGCAAGAGGTACCTTCTGTGTTGAGGTTATGCTTTGTCCAAACAGGAAGGTCACATCACTCCCTGTGTCTTCCTGTGTGCTGTTGCATGTGATCATGCCCGAGGTCATCTGACAGTACAAGGGGATATAAGGACATTTAAGGTGAGGGCTGATTTGACAACAGGCCATTCTCTTCCTTTCCACTCTGAGCTTATCCACAAGTACCGTGTTCTGGGACCTGTGGAAGCATTTAGAGCCTTAGATCTGTGTTGAGATTGTTCCATTTTATTTGCAAATGACTTTTATGTGATATTGTGATTTAGCACTTAAAATTAACCATCAGGTATTTTTAACAATTATCTTAATAAAATGAAATGGAGGGTAATAATGGGTGGAGAGTATCTTATTTCATTTTCTGTGCCTACCATATGGTAGATGCTCAATAAATGTTCGAGTAAATAATTCATAAATTATTTTCATATTCATAAATAAAAAGGGAAAGGTAGTACCTCTGCATAAATCTTATCCAGACACTTCTCATACTATGCTAACTTTCTTAGCATTTTGCCATACTGTATCTTCTCAATATCATGTAATATACTGACTAGTTTTTTGGTTTTGGGGTGTTTTTTTAGAGACAGGGTCTCACTGCACTCCCAAGCTGGAGTGCAGTGGCATAGTCATAGCTCACTGCAACTTCAAACTCCTGGGCTTAAGCAATCCTCCTGCCTCAGCTTCCCGAGTAGCTGGGACTACAGGTATGCCCCACCACACCCAGCTAATTAAAAAAAAAATTTTTTTTTGTAGAGATGGGATTTCACTGTGTTACCCAGGCTGGTCTCAACTCCTGGCCTTAAACGATCTTCCCCACTCAGCCTCCTAAAGTGCTGGGATTTTTTTTTTTTTTTAAATTTCAGGGTGTTATGAGGGTACAAACATTTTGGTTACATTTTATGTCTTTGCCTCACCCAAATGAGGGTCAGAGGCATGCCCTTCCCCTCTACAATGCTCACCGGGTCCCTTAGTTGTGAGTTTACCTCCACATCCTCCCAATCCCTGGAGAATATTACTGCCATGTGAGCACCCTAGTGTTCATCAGTTAGTACCAATTTGATGGCGAGTACAAATGGAGCTCATTTTTCCAGTCTTGTGATACCTCACTTTGGATAATGGGCTCAAGTTCAATCCAGGAAAATATAAGAGGTGCTAGATGACTATCGTTTCTTATAATTGAGTAATATTCCATTGTATACATATACCAAATTTTAATAATCCACTCATGAATCGACTGGCACTTGTGTTGTTTCCACATCCTCGAAATAGTGAATTGTGCTGCCGTAAACATTCGGGTGCAGATGTCTTTATCATAGAATGTTTTTTGCTCTTTTGGGTAGATGCCTAATAGTGCTATTGCTGGATCAAATGGTATTTCTATTTTTAGCTCTTTGAGGTATCTCCAAATTCTTTTCCACAGAGGTTGCACTAATTTGCAGTCCCACCAGCAGTGTAAGAGTGTTCCTGTCTCTCTACATCCTCGCCAGCATTTGTTGTTTGGGGATTTTTTGATAGAGGCCAATCTCACTGGGATTAGGTGATATCTCATTGACGGTTTGATTTGTATTTCTCTAATGAATAGAGATGTTGAGCATTTTTCTATATGTTTGCTGGCCATTATTCTGTCTTCTTTTGAAAAGTCTGTGTTCATTTCCTTTGCCCATTTGTTGATAGGGTTGTTTGATTTTTTCTTGTTGATTTTTTTAAGTTCTGGATAGATTCTTGTTATCAGCCCTTTATTGGAAGTGTAGAGAGCAAATATTTTCTTCCATTCTGTAGGCTGTCTATTTGCTGTAATGATAGTTTCCTTGGCCATGCAAAAGCTTCTTAATTTGATCAGATCCCATTTATTTATTTTTGTTGCTGCGGTGATTGCTTTGGGGGTCTTTTTCAAGAATTCTTTGCCTATGCCGATGTCTGAAAGGGTCTTCCCAACATCTTCTTTTAGAATTCTTAAGGTTTCATGCCTTAGGTTTAAGTCTGTTATCCATCTTGAATTGATTTTTGTGAGAGATGAGAGGTGGGGATCCAGTTTTCATTCTTCTGCCTGTAGGTATCCAGTTTTCCCAGCACCATTTATTGAAAAGAGATTTTTTTTTTCCCCAGTGTATATTTTTGTCTGCCTTGTCAAAGATTAGATTACCATGTGCGGATGATTTCATCTCTGGATTTTCAGTCAAGTTCGAAAGATCTGTGTCTCTGTTCTTGTGCCAGTACCATGCTGTTTTAGTTATTATAGCCTTGTAGTACAGTTTGAAGTCTGGTAGACTGATACCTCCCAGTTTGTTCTTTGTACTTAAAATTGCTTTGGCTATATGAGGTCTTTTCTGGTTCCACACAAAGCATAGAATTATTTTTTCTAGATCTGTAAAGAATGATGATGGTACTTTGATAGGGATTGCATTAATTCTGTAGATCACTTTAGGTAGTATGGACATTTTAATGATACTGATTCTATCAATCCATGAGCAAGGTAGATTTTTCCATTTGTTTCCATCTTCTGCAGTTTCTTTTCTTAATGTTTTGTAGTTCTCCCTGTATATGTCTCTCACATCTTTCGTTAAGTATATTCCTAGATATTTAATTTTCTTTGAGGCTGTTGTAAAAGGTATTGCGTTTTTGATTTGAATTTCGGCTTGACTGTTATTGGCATATACGAATGCCTCTGATTTACGTGTATTGATTTTGTATCCTGAGACTTTACTGAATTCATTTATCAATTTTAGGAGTTTCTTGGATGAATCCTTGGGGTTTTCTAGGTATCATATCATCGGCAACGAGCGAGAGTTTGATCTCATCTGCCCCCATTTGGACGCCCTTAATACTGCCCCTCTCTTGCCTAATTGCTGTAGCTAGGATTTTGAGCACTATGTTGAAAGTGCTGGGATTATAGGTGTGAGCCACTGTGCCTGGCCAGTGCTGACCAGTTTTAATTTGAGGGATAATGTATGATTTCTCTATTTGTAAACCAGTAGATAAATACCAGGGCCTGTCCCTGGGAAAGCACTGTAGGAGGTGGGGGTGGGGCAGGACAGGAATGGGTATAAGATCTATTCTTCAGTGTACTCTTTTTTTTAAAACCATGTGTACATATTACTTTCTGAAATGAAAAAAAAATTCACTCATGCTAAAAGAGAAAAACATAACTATTACATGTGCCCAACTTGAGGGCACTCATCTTGCTAGTTGGGCAACAGTTTTAGCTCACCTTGCAGGGTATAACCCAGTAGTTCTGGGGACAGGAAATCTTTTCAAAGAGACTTTTTGTAGATTGTTTAGTCAGTTGGACATTATCATATAACGTAAGAAGAGCCCTTAGCTTCTCTCTGGGGAAGGCCCAGAAATCTGCCCACTGTGGAAATCTGTCTCCATTGAGTAGAACAGGGAAATTTTTAATACTTATTGATCAGCAAATTGTTTATTGATTAGCAAGCAGGTTTGCCATGTTTTCTCTCTTTTTCCAAAATCCATACTATGTTCATCCATGAATTTAGAACTAGACTTCTTTGTTTTTTAACAGTTAATCTTAGGTTATCTCATTATTTTAATGTTTATTAGTGATACAGTGTGCTCATACAAAATCCACAAAATGATCTAACTTAGGATTTCCTGGGAAGATGGTGAAGTAAGGGAAGAGGCCAACAAAAATTATAAAGAAAAAGGAAAGTAAGGAGAAAACTCCATCAAACAGAGAAATTAAGGAGAAAACAGGGAACTGGTAGGGAGGTGATGTCCATTGCATCCTACAGGCATTGAGGAGTTTTTACCCGATAAAGCATGTGAAAGAAGGAAGGACAGATCAATTTCAAAGACATCAAGAACTAACTCATGACTTCCCTTCCTGAGAAAGTTGGTGCAATGTCATGAGAATTAAATTTAACAAATGCTGGCCAACCACTACAAACCCTGCTAGTTGGAGATCAAGAGCAGGCCTAGGAAAAGCAGGGACCCTTTCTACCCTAGGACTCAATAACATTCAGAGACTGGGTACAAGGCTATTGCCAGGATAAACCAAAAGCTTGGGGGCAACCTTCAGGTCCAACAATTATTTTATGGAATTTTCTTTGTTTCCATTTGGTTTTTAAGTAGATATTATCAAGTACATGATAATTGTAGGTAAGAAGTAGATAAGCTTACAGGAAAAAACATCACTTAAATCTAATACCCAGGGAAAACCAGTTAACATTATAAAATAACAATAATGAGTAAATAGTATATCAAAATATATGATTCTGGAGTAAATCAGGTAGAATAATTATAATGGCCATGAACATTTTTGAAGAAAATAATGTAATGATAGGGATTTGGCCTATCATCTGTTATAAAGCTACAGTGACTGAAAAAGTACAGTACTGGTACCAGAATAGACAGACAAATGGAACAGATTGCAAAGGTCAAGAATTGTTAAAAGTGTAGGTATATACAAATTTGGTATATGTTATGGTAAGCATTTCCTGTAAGTATGAAAATGATGAATTGATCATTAAATGGTGTTGAGACAATTGTCCAGCCATTTGGGGAGAGTGGATAAAGCTACATCCCCTCTTTAAAAATATACGCTGAAATTAAATTTATTAAAGTTAAACTTGTAAATGTAAAAACTAAAACCACAAAAGTACTAGAAAGAATTATAGGTGAATATTTATCTGATCTTTGGATAGGGAGACCTTAACTATAAGAATGACACCAAAGGAAGAAACTCTAAGAGAAAAGATTTACAGGTTCTTCATACTAATGTTGTATGTAATGTTCAAGACTGGGAAGGAGCTGTGTCCAAGATTAGATAATTTATTAAATGTC
The DNA here is from genome assembly GCA_004363605.1 of Indri indri. Lineage (NCBI taxonomy): Eukaryota > Metazoa > Chordata > Mammalia > Primates > Indriidae > Indri > Indri indri. The sequence goes on from RJWJ010004005.1 coordinate 58,241, forward strand.
AGCAATCCTTATAATGGTAGGCCTTGCCACTATAAAAATAAAACTATATGTAGTGCTTTGGGAGGCCAAGACTGGAGGATTGCTGGAGGTCATTAGTTGGAGACCAGCCTGAGCAGCATTGCGAGATCCCATCTCTACAAAAAATAGAAAAATTAGCTGGGTGTGGTGGTGCGTGCCTGCAGTCCCAGCTACCTGGGAGGCTGAGGCAGCAGGATCACTTGAACCTAAAGAGTTTCAGGTTGCAGTGAGCTATGATGACACTGCATTCTAGCTGGGGTAACAAAGCGAGACCCTGTCTCAAAAGAACCAAAATGAAACAAACAAAAAACTGTATACAAGTCTTTAGCATTGGAGAAACAGCGATGACATAATACTAAGTGAAAAGCTTATACATATATATAGAGAGAGATTTGCTTTTTTAATAGGAAATGGCCTGGATGGATATAATCCAAATCTGCGGCCCCCAACCCCTGAGCTGTGGACAGGTACCAGTGGCCTGTTAGGGACTGGGCTGCAGAGCTCTGCTGTGGCACCACCCCCCTCCCCACCCCCACTGTGGAAAAATTGTCTTCCATGAAACTGGTCCCTGGTGCCAAAAATGTTGGGGACCACTGATCCAAATGTTAACACCAGTAGTCTTCTCTGGCTATTAAGATTTGTGTATTTTCTTTCTTTTGGTTTTTCTTTGTTTTTATTTTTTAACCCCCTATAGTGAATATATATTTAAATAATCATGTCTAATTAAAAACCAAAAGAGAAAAAAAAAGTTCTACAAGATAATTGGTGATAATAAAATTGGAGAGAAAACTGAGCCTTAACACCCCCCCCCCTTGACTAGATTAGATAGATTTCTTAGAAGGATTTTAGGGACCATCTGTTTTGTTACATGATAACAGCATTTCTTTATGTGGCAACTTAAAATCTGTCATGACCATAAATGCAAATTTCTTTAAACATACAAATCAAATGTGTATGTATTCCTTCTAAAACACCTCTAAAAGATCATACTTTAAAATGTTATTTTATTATAGTTGATATTTGATTTATATATACATTCATTCTTTTTAACCAGTGTTTGTTTTAATTTCTCTGAATTAAGCATCAAAGAGCTGTTTTAAAATACAGATTTATTATGGAGAACCAAAGTTAGTGAATATGTCTCTAAATGAAAGCTTTGATTAGCCAATTAAAAATGTGTACAAGTCAAAAGTGTAATCGAGGAGAGATTGTTTTAGTTTATTATCTACCAGGAAGCTCAGCTGCCAGCAAGAGAAACCCTCATTTTCTGGGGAAATGTTGCCCCTTTTGCTTTGAGCCTCCAGTGTTTTAACTACTTGGAGGAACAACATATTGATTTTGATAACCAAGTCTGATAGAATCCTCTGAGCCCATCAGCTTTCTCTTATGAGTTGACAATCTTCTAATATGAAAAAGGAAGAAATTTTAAAAAAGAGCTCAAACTTTATATAGATAGACCTTTATATCCTAGGGGGAAATCAATAATAATCATTTTGCCTTTGCTTGAGATAGCTTGATACCAAAACCAAAAAGTTCTCTATTTTAGACATGTTCAGTTGCATACAACATAAAAATACTCTTTGGCCATTCCAGAATTGTATGCACACGCTGGCTGGGAGGAAGGATTTGCATGTGTTTGCTTTGGTCTCTCCTCAGCCCGGCTGTATTGTGTTGATATCCATGTCACTCTTGCCACCATTATCAGGCCTCTGTCCCTCCAAAATTCTCCATCCTCAGAGGTTGTAATTTTCTATGTATAGCTTACTCCCACCCCCAAATAATTGCCATTTGTATAGGAATACCTTAGGATCATTCATTCATTTATTTGATCAATATTTAAGGGCTGCTAAACATCATACAATGCCCAGGACAGCTTCCCACAACAAAGAATTTTTCAGTCCAAGATGTCGGTAGTGCTGAGGTTGAGAAACCCTAAGTTAAATCAACTATTTTCTTCCATATATCCAGGCATCGTATTGGCACTAAGGGATAGAAGAATGAATGGTATATCTTTCTTGCCATTCTGGGCAGTTGGCACATCAGTAAAGTCAATGGATAACTATAGTGGCATGAAAAGTGCGGTATGGGCATGTGTGGCACTGTGAGAGCACAGGGGTGGCCATACCCTGACTGTGCCTGTGGGGCTTGGAGCGTTCCAGACCTGGCTTTATCCAAGCAGGCAGGGTAGTAGGTAGAGCAGCATGGCAGTAGCACCGCGGTGATAAAGGATGTGGTGTATGACATCCAGGAGGAGAGCGTCGACAGGGCTGGGCATGAGAGAAGGCTGGCAAAGTAGGCCGAGTCTGGTCATGAGAGGTTTAATATTGGGCACTGATCAAGTGTTAGACCAGAGAGATGTAACAACCAGACACTGTGCATGAATTTTGACTGGATCCCGTCTAGTGGGAAAATAGCGATAACAAGATATTTTTGGAACAAAAATCTTACAGAGAGTATTTCACAACACACTGGTTTGCTAAAGATCAGTTTTGTGAATGATTTTCCCAACTTTTTATTTTGAAATTTTCAAATATACGGAAATGCTAAAACAATAGTTAAGTGAACAGTTATATACCTTTCACCGGTTTTCAGCAATTGTCATTCATATTTATCACTTGGCCATATTTGCCTTATCTGTGTGTATGTACATACACATGCAAACATACACAGGTACACACATGCCTTTTTTATGAATTTCTTAAAAGTAAGGTACAGACATCAAGACAATTTAGTGCCAAATATTTCAGCATACATCTCCTAAGAATAAAGATATTCTCCTATTTAACCACATTGCCATTATTACACCATGAAGATTAACAACAGTTTCATAATATCCTATGATAGCTGATCAATATTCACATTTCTCCAATTATCTCCCCAAAATATCTTTTTATAGCTATTTTTCCTCCAGGCAGGAGCCAGTCAAAATTCATTACATTTGGTTCTTGTGCCTCTTTGGTCTCTTTTAAACTTGAACAGTTCCATCACCTTTTTAACCCCATGTCAGTGATTTTTTTTTTTTATTTTTTAAATTTTAAAAGTGTGGCTGGATGTGGTGACTCACGCCTGTAATCCTAGCACCCTGGGAGGCTGAGGCGGGTGGATTGTTTGAGCTCAGGAGTTCGAGACCAGCCTGAGCAAGAGCTGGACAACTAAAAAAATATATATATATAAAAAAAAATTAGCCGGACATGGTGGCGCATGCCTCTGTAGTCCCAGGTACATGGGAGGCTGAGGCAGTAGGATCGCTTGAACCCAGGTGTTTGAGGTTGCTGTGAGCTAGGCTGATGCCACAGCACTCTAGCCCGGGCAACAGAGTGAGACTCTGTCTCAGGGAAAAAAAAAAATTTTTTAAGTGTTTTTTAAAATTTATATACAGGAAAATTCACACTTTTTTGGTGTACAGGTCTATGCATTTTTGACAGATGCATAAATTCATGTAATGGCCATCACAATCAAGAAACCAGAACAGTTCCTTCATCCTCCCCCAAATTCCCTCATGCTGCCCTCTGTAGTCAAACCTTCCCCCTACCCTTAATCACTAATCTCTTCTCCCTCCCTACAGTTTTACCTTTTCCAGAATATCATGTAAATGGAATCATATAGCGTGTAGCCTTTTTTGAGTCAGTTTTCTTTCACTTAGCATAATACATTTGAGATTCATCCATGTTACTGTATTTATCAATAGTTTATTCTTTTTTATTGCTGAGTAGTGTACCATTGTGTGGATGTACTACAGCTTGTTTATCCATTCTGTAGAAGAGGGATATTTTGATTGTTTACAGTGTTTGCAAGTTTGACTAGAGCTGCCGTAAACACTTGCCCACAAGTTTTTGTGTGAGTGCAAGTTTTCATTTCACTTGGGTAAACATGGAGGAGTAGAATTATTGCGTCAAATAGTAAGGGCATATTTGACATTTGTGAATTGTTTTCCACGATCGTCGTGCCATTTTGCATTCCCACCAGCAATGTATGAGAGTTCCAGTTGCTCTGCATTCTTGTCAGCACTTGGTATTGTCATTTTTTAATTTTAGCTTTCTAATAGGTATGTTGTGGTATTTGCACTTACATTTCTAATGAATTTATTTGTTAGAGTGTGTTTATTTGTAATCTGCATATCTTCTTTGATGAGGTTACACAGTGTAGATCTGATTGTTTCCTATGCTGTTTTGCTCTTTTCTTTTTTTTAAACTGGCTTATCTGTCCCTATATTGTATTGGAAGTTATGTCTAGAAGCTTGGGATTTTATCAGAATATGGGAGTACCCATGGAAGTATATCACATATAATAATGTCATCAGGAAAGCTGGTTACACTGTAGAATTTAACATCCCTGATATTCAACCAGAGGCCTTGAACATCCAGCCTCTATAGCAGAGTGATATGATGAGGTTTCAGATCAAGAGTAAAACATCTAGACTTGCAAGGAGAATTCCATTTTCTAAGCATAGAATTTTTAAATTTTAAAACTTTGTCTTCCGTAAAATATGAGGCATTTTATGACAAGTAAGAAAAAAAGGTGTTTTATTTACACTTGATTTTTTAATATTTCCTTTTTAATTGGATACACTTTCCTTTTTAATTGGATATACTTTCACTGTAGTTAAACCTGGGATTGAATGTTTGATGTTTCTGTAAATAGGTTTCCAACTGGGGGAAAGTATTTTCTGAATATTTTCTGGGTCATCACAGCAGTATTATGTAAGAGAGGAAGTCATTATAGCATTCTTCTAAAAATACTTTAATGGAAAATTATTTTACAATCTGGATATGTCTGTTTAAAGATGTAACATTAAAAATGCTATAATCTTGATTTATATTGTAATTTTTAAATTAATAAACTTTATTTTTAGAGCAGCCTTAGTTTTAGAGAAAAATTATACAGAAAGTAGTTCTGTATAATCCTCCACTCCCCTAAACAGTTTCCCTGTTATTAACATCTTACATTAGTATGGTATTTTTATTACAATTGATGAGCCAATATTGATACATTATTATTAACTAAGATCAGTAGTTTACATTTACATTACGGTTAACTTTTTGGGTTGTACATTCTGTGGGTTTTGACGAATGTATAATGTCACGTATCCACCATTACATATCATACAGAATAGTTTTACTGCCCTAAAACTCTCCTTTGGTTCACCTACTCATCCTGCCTTTCCTCCTTCCCCTCAAGTTCCTGGCCACCATTGATGCTTTCACTGTCTCTAGTTTTGCCTTTTCCAGAATGCCGGAATCATACAATATATACCTTTTCAGAGGTGCTTCTTTTACTTAGGAGTATTCATTTAAGGTTTCTCCGTATCTTTTCATGGTTTGGTAACTCATTTCTTCTTACCACTGAGTAATATTCCATTGTATAGATGTGCTACAGTTTGTTTATCCATTCACCTACTGCAGGACATTCTGGTTGCTTCTAATTTGGGCAATTATAATGTGAATAAAGCTGCTATAAACTAGAATGTAATTTTAAAAATATAATTGTAATTCTTGATACTTCTCTTAAGTTTAGTGGCATCTATATTTGTTAGACCTTACATTTACTGATTACCTGTAGTGTGTCTAAGAATATTTCCAGATGGCATTAGCTATCACAAAAGCAGACAATCAAGTTCCTTGCCTCATGGAGCTTGCAGTCTATCTAGGAAGAGCTGGATTATGTTTAAATACATATATTTTTATATATACTTAAATATATAAATAGACATTTGTGAACCCCTATAAAAACTTTTAAGTACTTTAGTCTTTAGAAGAAGACTAAACACGGAGCACAGAAGTGTATTTAGGGAATAATCAAGAGATCTAAGGCCATGGTCTTCCTTAAGAGGGTTTCTGGAGAAGAAGCCTTTGGCTGTGATATCTCCTTGATGACCATAATGCATCTCTTAATTAGTGTAGTTTCATTTCTGAAGATAAGAGTGTTGGTTCTTGGCACTTCCAGAAACCTTCAAAGTTTTCATTCGTAACAGTAATCAAACAATGATCTTAATAGGACCTGGAATATTGTAAAAGAGAGTAGCGAAAGGTCCCTGACTGGTCATGTGCCTTCAAGTCCTGTTGATTTGATGAATCAATAGGAGAGGAAATCAATATAAACCTGAAAGAATTGTCAGGAGGGCATATCATGAAAAGAAGCTGTTTGATGTGGGATTGAACACCCACCTAAAAGGTTTAGGGAAGAGATTTGAATACCACGACCATGTTATGACCTGCCAAGACTGCTCAGTTTGAAGCCTGGTTGCATTCATCACAACAGTTGGCACATTAGGTGCTTTGGGAGCTTGGTAGAAAGCCTGATTTATGCGAGCTCTGGAAGCCCCAAAAGTTCACTTCTTCTTTCTGCGATCCTAGAAAACCACATGCAAACATGCCAGGCATGCAGCGGCCATTCTTCTGCTGGTGCAGCCTGTCCACCCATGTGCTGATACTCCTGGTCTCCTGCGCAGGCACCTTCCATTCTCCCAGGCCTCTTTCTGTCACAGGAAAGTGTTTCGGATCAGAGATGGTTCCTTCATCCATCCTTTTAGCCTTTTCTGAGGGCCCGTGTGCCAGCACTATGCAGCATGCTGGGGATACCATGGTGACAGAAACAATTGTGGAAATTATGAAACTAACTTGTACCATTGACCACTGTGTGAAATCCTTAAGACGTGCCCACCCAGCACAGTGCCCACAGATGTTTTTTAAACATACGAGAAAAAGCACTGCTAAAAATTATTAGACATCATAGCCAAAGTAGGAAAGTAATTAATTTTGCTATGAAAGAAAAACAGCTTGTGGATTAAATGGATTTATAATTAAAACTTAAAAATATGACCTAGAATGTTTGCATTATACATCCTCAGGCACCACAAAGGAGTACTTATGTTCAATGCTAAGAACTTCATCACTCCGATGAAAGCTAAATAAAGTGTCTGTGTTTTCCCGGTAGTTTCATAGCTCCAAATTGACAGCAAAACTTTAAATTCCTCTGTATTTTATTTTAATTATCTTCACAATTTGGTTTGTGCGTATCTCAATCTGACACTATTATTACTGTTGCAGTTAAAATTAGAAGAGTTAAGGATCACTGCATCTTACCTTATGAAGTATTCTTAATCAACTTTATTGAGGTATAATTTACGTAGAATAAAGCGGACCCATTTTAAATGTTCAGTTTGATAGGTCTTGACAATGGTATACATCATGTAACTACTACAACAAAATTTAGAACTTTTTGTCACTCCAAAAGTTTCCCCCTTCCCCTCTGCAATCTGTTCCTCCTCCTCTCCATCATAGGCTGTCGCTGAAGTGCTTTCTTATCACCACAGATTACACTTGCCTGTTGTAGAAATCCATATAGATGGAATAACACAGTGAGTATTCTCCGAATGACTTTTTTATTCAGCATAATGCTTTTGAGATTCATCCATGTCATTGTGTGTGCTTTGTTTCTTTATATTGCTAAATAGTACTGCATTGTATGAATATTCCACAGTTTTCTTATCCACCCATTGGTGAATATTTTGGTTGTTTCTGTGTTTTTACCATTATGAAGGAGGCTGCAATGAACATTCTTGTACACACTTTTTAACATATACATATGTCTTTATTTCTCTTGGATAAATACCTCAGTGGAATTGCTGAGTCTTATGATAAGTAAATGTTTAGCTCCATAAGAAATTGTCAAACTGTTTTACAAAGTGGTTTTACCATTTTACACTCCCACTAGCAATAATTAAGAGTTACAGTTGTTCCAAATCCTTGCCCGTATTTGCTATTGTCAGTTTTGGTTTGTTTTGTATTTTAGCCTTTCTGGTAGATGCACAGTGATATCTCATTGTGGTTTTGCTTTGCACTTCCCAGGTGACTAATGATGTTGCTCCTGATCTTTTCATATGTTTATTAGCATTTTATATGTATTCTTTGTGAACATTCTGTTCAAGTGTTATGCCCAATTTTGTGGTGTTTTCTTTATTGAGTTGTATATGTTCTTTACGTATTCTGTACACAAATCCATTGTCAAATGTAGTATATATATCACAGATATTTTCTCCCAGTCTATGACTTGCCTTTTCATTTACTTAATTTAATGTTTTGAAGACAAGTTCTTAATTTTTGGTAAAGTACGATTTTTCATTTTGTTTGTATGTGTGATTAGTGCTTTTCTATGTCTTGCCTGAAAAATCTTCGGTTATCCCAGGTCCTGAAGATTTCTTTTGTGTTTTGTCTATGAGTTTTGTGGTTTTAACTTTTACGTTTATAGCTGTGATCCATTTGAAATTAACTTTTGTTCATAGTATGAGATAGAGGTTAAGATTCATTGTTTTTTCACATGGATATCCAGTTGTTACTGGATATGCCATTTGTTGAAAAGACCCTTTATACCCATTGATTACTTTGGCATCTGTGTCTAAATTCAACTAATCATATATACGTGGTTCAATTTCAGGACACTTTATTATATATTTCGTCTATCTGTATGTGTCATCATGTTTTGATTACTGTGGTTTTAAGTCTTTATATCATATATTATTAGTCTCTTTGTTGTTCTTTTTTCAAATTGTTTTGCTATTCTAGATTCTCTGCATTCCCATATGAACTTTTTTGGGATTATACTTCAGTAGATCAATTTGGAGAAGACAGACTAACATTTTAACAATATTGAGTCTTCTAATTTATGAACATTGTATGCCTTTCCATTTATTTAGGTCCTCTTTAATTTTTCATGGCAATATCTTATATATTTTATCATACAGGATTTGTACTGATTTTATTAAATTCATCCATAAGCACATGTCCATTTCCAACTTTAATTACTAGTGTAGTCATGTGCCAGACATTTTGATCAATGATGGACCGCATATACAACAGTGGTCCCATAAGATTATAATACCATATTTTTACTATATCTCTTCTGTTTAGATACACAAATATTTAACATTGTGTCACAATTGCTTACAGTATTTATTAGAGTAACATGCTATACAGGTTTGTAGCCTAGGAGCAACAGGCCATATCATATAGCCTAGGTGTGTACTAGGCTATATACCATCTAGGTTTGTGTAAATGTACTCTATATTTGTGCAATCATGAAATCACCTCATGACACATTTCTCAGAATGTGTCTCTGTTATTAAGTGATGCATGACTGCATACAGAAAGAAAATTGATTTTTATTTTGACCTTGTATTCTATGACTTTGCTAAATTTGCTTATTAGTGATAATAGTTTTATTTGTATAGGATAAAATTTAGAATTTCCTGTGTATATGACAATGTCTTCTGCAAATAAAAACAAATTTTCTTCTTCATTTATAATCTATAGGTCTTTTATTTCCCTTTCTTGCCTGATTACACTGGCTAGGACCTTCAGTAGAATGTTGAATAGAAGTAAAAATTGACATCCTTGTTCCTGATTTTAAGGGAAAAGCAGTTAAGTTTTTACCATTAAGTATGACGTTAGCTGTAGTTTTTTTCTAGATGTCATTTTTAAGGTTGAGAAAATTTCCCTCTCTGTTTTACTGAGAGTTTTTATCCTGAATGAGTATTAAATTTTGTCAAAAATTTTTTGCATATATTGATATGGTAGGTCATTTTCTCCTTTATTCCGTTAATGTGTTGAATTACATTAATTAGCTTTCTAATGTAAAACCAGCCTTGCATTCCCGAAATGTACCCCATTTGGCATATTTTTTTATAGATTGCTAGATTTGATTTTCTAATATTTTGTTAAAGAATTTTATATCTATGCGAATGAGAGAAATGAATGTCCTTCTCTTATAATGTCTTTTTCAGGTTTTCGTATCAGAGTAATGCTGTCTTCATAAGTTTTCTCTCCTCCTCTTTTTTTTCTGACAGTGGTTGTACAGGATTGATATAATTTAGTTTTTAAATGTTTTATATAATTTCCCAGTAAAACCTCTGGGCCTAAAAAGATTTTTAACCATGAATTCAGTATCTTTAATAGATACAGGAATTTTCTGTTTCTTCCTGTGTCAGTTTTGGTAATTTGATTCTTTATTTATTTTATCTAAGTTGTTAAATTTATTGGCATAAAGTTCACATTACTTTCTTATTGTTTTAATTTCTGTAGGATATTTAGTAATGTCTCCTTTCTTATTCCTGATATTGGTAATTTGTATCTTCTTTCTTTTATTCTTACTTTAGCTAGAGGTTTATAAATTTTATTGAACTTTAAAAAAAACTTTTGGTTTTATTGATTTTTTTCTATTGTTTGGTTTCTATTTTACTGATTTCTGTACTTGTGTTTAATATTTCCTTCATTCTGCTTAATTTTTTTTTTTTTTTCCTAATCCCCTCTTAGTTCTGTTTTATGAAAAATTTCTTAGACTGGATTCCCCAGCCCTTCTATTGAAGTTTTCATTTTGGCAATCATTTGGTAATTTCTAGGAACTCTTTCTGACATTTGAGCTGTTCATTTTCCATGAGTGTCTGTTCTTGCTATATGAATACAAATTTTCTTAGTTCTCCTTGGAGCTATCATTCCCCGCCCCCTTTTGTAACCTTCTATTCTCTGAATTATCTGTTTCCTCTAGGGTTCATTTTCTTCTTTTTCACCGTGGGGCATATGTGCACAGCCTTATGTCTATCTGTTTCTCTTTTGAAGGCTTTTCTTAAGGATCTGGTAATTCTCAGCTATTTGTTCATATTTGAGAATTAGCCAATAGAATAGCTGTCTCAGGGCTTTGTGATATGGCAAAGCCTTTTTCCCAGAGGCAGAGGCTTTGCTTTATGATGGAAGATTGGGAGTGAGCCAGAATATACTGTCATGCTCAATGCCAGAATATAGAACATGTTGTTGAGCTTCCTTAGTCCCCCTGCCTCCCACCCCTAGAAAGTTCACTTGATTTCTCTAGTAAAGGCCTCTTTTCTGTGTGTGTGTGTGTGGCAGATGCATGTGTGCAGCTGAGGGTTACTTAGCGGCAGCTATTTGCACACAGGGCTGTGGAAAGAGATGGGAACATCACTGTTCCCATCATTATGGGGCAGCGTCCGGGTATGGAGCCATTCCAAGGTTCTGCTTGTGCTGGTTGGCTTTTTCAGTAGCTAAAGCCTGCCTCCATCTGAGTTCTAGGCTGCAATTTTCTACATTCAGTTTCATCATCCTGTACTCTTTCATCTATTTTCTGGTCTCCAGACATTTATAGAAATTTCCCATGGGCTGGTGGCCTTCTTCCCATTTCCTTCATTATTACGAAATTGCGCCTTTTTAGTTCTTTGCTACTCTTTTGGTGGTCTCTTCAAATGGGTATGAGAAATGAATGGGAATCCTCGACTTCCCATCTTAAACTAGTGTACTGCATTCTTCTTAACTTCTTTACGTAGTAGTCTGTAATGTTTCTGATTTCTAATCATGCTGCCATTCACTGGCTTATGACCCGGGGAAAGTTGTTTAACTTCTCTGAGTCTCAGTTTTTTAAAACAGAGATAGTAGTAGAACCTACTTCATAGGATTGTTGTGAGAACTGAATGGATTATTATATATAAAGCCCTTTGAATAACTTACAGCAGAAGTAAGCTCTATATAAACGTTTTTGTGTCTTGGTTATGTTGTGGCCTAGTTTGTGCACACCCACCCTGGTTGGCTCTGCAGTCTCCAAGTGTGTATTACAGCAGTGCTGCCGCACAACGGTGCTGTGATGGGCATCCCAGCGCCGTGCTCCCCGAGCAGAAGCTTCAGACAGGCACTCACTAGCCTCTGGGGCCAGCTGGGAAGCTGGCAGTTCTGCCACGTCCCTCAACCATGTCACCTCCTTAGCCATATTCATCTCCCTCCTGCTTGGAACTTTATCCCCACAAGTCATTCTTCCACTGTGGCCCACAGGCAGACATTTCTGTGGGCCTTCTAGAACCTGTTCCATGGCCAAGAAACCCTCCCTCACCCTCAGCCTTCTTCACAGAAGACTATCTGTAGAAACCTTGCCCCCTCCCTGATAATACCACTGAATCGGATGATGCTCAGTTTGGTTACCCTCCGTTTACCAGGGAAGTGCATCAGGTAGAAATGGGATCTGAGTGCAGGCTTAGTCCTCTTTACTCAGCAACACTGACTCCTGGAAGGCATGTGGCTACCAAAAGAATAAAACAAAAGATGAAAACAACGTGGTGGCAGGCAGTGGAATGGAAGCAGTTGGACAGAAAGTGGATCAGAAAAAGAAAAAGAGAAGTGCCACACCAGGTGAGGGTGACACTGTGCAGCCAGCCGTTGCTTCTGGAGCCACCTAATGGCCTTTGGGCTAGTTTGTCCACCTTGTATCAAGCAGTTCTGCCTCTCCACTCTCCTGTGTTTATGTTCTGCCTGATTCCACGTGACTCACAGGGCTCAGAGGCTTTGTCTCACCCTTGTAGAGACATTAGTTTAGAAGCTCATGGCATATAAGTAATTGGTTTAAGCCTGATGGGAGATTGAACACTCTGCATTTCATGTCTGCTGCCTCTTCATTTGATGTTAGTGGGAATTTGTAATTCGTAAGAGAATTTATGTAGAAATATTTCCTATGTAGAAATATTTTCAGAATATTTTATTTTTACACTTAGTAAAAGGAGGATGTAGAGGAATTTTGTGGAGCAAATCAAATTATTTCAGCTTAAATTAGAAAACTTTGCAGGGCTGCATTGTCTTGTGCTAAGAACATCTTCCAAGAAGGAAAAAGCAAGGTATTCTAGAATGTTTGTTAAACTTCTCCTTTGAACAGATTTTTATAAAATGTGTTTGTCTTAGCTCTTCAAGGAAATTCGTCTGTGGGCTATAAAGATATCGTTGCACAGTGGTCTCCATTAAAAGGGGTCTCTTGAGTAGGACTCCGGGGTTAGCATTTGTAGCAGGTCTCCAGGGTTTTAATATTGCTATTTTATAAAGAACAAAGTTCATACATAGCACAATGGGGATATGTTGTCATCTGCCCTTTTATAGGTAACAAGCTGGGGACAAAACGAGGGTCCTGACTCTTTCCTCCAATGTTCGCTCATTCACTGTCTTTGTTGCCAGGAGCTCAGTGTCACTCAATGAAAGGGGGGCAAAAAAACTTAAGTGATTATTCCGAGATCCCACACAAACTCCCATAGGGTCAGAATGGGGAGCTGTGCATCTTGACTGATCAGATCACAAGTTCCCTAAGCCCCAGGTATACCACTGCAGAGCTTTCCTTGTGGCACTGAGCATTTCAAGGGACAGCTCCTCAGAACACCTGGTGCTGATCTTGCAGTTGGTTTATTTTAGAACGTAATTTGTAGTTCAGAGATGGAAAACAAAAAGCATGTGGTAAACTGGGAGCCTACAGGAAACATACACTAATTCTAAAGTGAACCATGGTACACTTTTGCAGTAAGTTATACCTGTCAGGGTTAACTCTGATATGTGTGTTTAACCATCTGCTAAGAGGTATTTCATGTGCTAAGTTATTAATCACAGCACGGTGTCAAGTTCAATATTATAGGTGTCTTTTTCTCTACTTTTCTCTCTGAATTTATTTCAAAGCATGATCAAAGCTTTACTCTTCATTAGATTCTGCATTAGCCAATTTAGCTTTTGGCAACTCTTTCCCTAGCTCCTATTAAATACCATCCATAAATTGAGGTAATGATTGTGCCAAAACATGTCAAGTTTATAGATGGTCAAATACTGTTGGGTGTATTGTCATGGTACATTATAGATGGCTCTAGAGCAAGATTTAAAAGTATAATAACAAATACTAGAAAAGTGAAAGTATGATAAATCCATACCTACCAACTGTGTTTCATTCATAAAAATAGTGCCATCTGCTTCCCCTCATTACTGCCACAACCTCAGGTACACAAAATTAAGTTGATTCTACACGTTGCTTCATGGCACAGGCATCTTTGTGTTTTATTAATTCTCACTCTGTGGCCCTTTTCCTGTATAGGCACTCACGCTGATACATTCAGTGTATGTCCTTCCCTTCCACATTCTACTTGTTTATTTAAATTGTGTTTGGCGTGAGTTTTAATTTATGAGCACGATTCTAGGCTCTGAATCTCTAATTCTTTTTCACTCAGTATTACATTTGCGATATCTATCTGTGTGGCTGTATATTAATCTGGTTCGTTGCTTCTAGCTGCTGCATAGGTTTCTATCTTCTGAATACGCCAGAATTTTCTTATCCATTCTCCTAGTGATGGGCAGCTCTTTGCTACTAAAGCCAGTGCTCTATAAGGATGCACAGTTCTGTATTTGCTTCCTTGTGGATGTGCGCAAGAGCTCACACTGCAGCACAGGTGAAGAAAATGCCCAGGTTTAGCAGATTTTTAGCATCTTAAGGTAAAACTCTGGGCCATCAGCATAATACAGAACTTTCAGAGTTTTAAAATATATACATTTAATATAAAAGATAACATTCAAAAGTGCAGTTAAGATTATCATTAATTATAAACTGCACTGTCTGAAGATTCTATTTTTGTAGCGTCCTTTTCCTTTTCTCCTAATGACTCTGCAGGTGTTGGTGACTGCCGCACCTGCTGGGCTCCAGGTTCCTAGGGAGGGAGCCAGCCTGAGTTATCTGAGGAGTAGGCAAAAGTAGCAGATCATTTTCTATTTAAAGAAATTAATTATTTCATCATGTAGCTGGTACTTGAATGGTTTTTAAAAAATGTTAAGTATTCTCTTTACTTTTCTTCATCTCTGTGTGTCATAAATTAGAGCTAATTCAAGTCTTTGTTCCTGTTGCATTTTGAACTAGAATAGCAAAATTCTGTTTTGCTCTAGAATAGCTGTGCCTGCAGTACATTTCTCTAGAGAGTAAATAATGCCTCATGTACCATGGGATATTATAATTTGTTCTTTTATATGTCTTTTTCATCTTTGTGCCTCAGGATCTAGGGTCAGCGCCTGGTTAAAAAAAAAAAAAGGTCTGGAACCAATGTTTATTTGATTATGTTTGGAAATTTTGTAAGTATAGTTTACCCAGAAATTGTGAGGAAAACATCAAACATGCAGCCCAGCCCACTGCTGTTTTGGGAGGAGCCCTCAGGGTGGTGAAAGGGGAAAGAAACAGCCATCCAGTCAGATCAGTTAAATTAGCTAGCCCCAAGAAGGATCAGTGGGGTGGAAGGTGACCCTCCTATCCTCCTGACTAGCTGATTTCCAGTAAGCAGTGCCACACACCCCAGGTCACTTACCCCATTCCTTGAGGACTTAAGGGCCTGGGCTCACTCTCTACAGAACCTCTCTCTAGTACATATCCTGTCACTCCTTCCACAGCCATGGCTACAGACTTCCTTGACCTCCTTCCTCTACTAGCCTGTCTTCCTCCTGATATCAGCCTCCCATCCCCACAGTAATACCTGGCTGGCCTCAGTTTATACTCCTAATCACTGACCTGAAACAGCCCCCAATGCTTTCTGGCACTTATGCAAATTTCCTTGCCCCATTCTCTTTCCTGCCCTCCTAGATGCCTGTTTTGTGCCCTCTCCTCTCTGAGTCCTCCAGTACCTCCTTCCCTTCTCTCACTCTTGGCTGATAACCTTGTTTTCTACCTCACTAAGAAAATAGAAGCATTAGATGAAAACTCCCATCAGCTGCACCACCTGAGAATGAATACCTAAAGAGGGAGGGGAAGGAAGCTGGATTGAGCAGAAAAAGAAGTTAGGCAGCAGTTCAATCTCAACAAGGGCCCCCCACGGTCCCCCGCCCCTCCTGTGAATCCATGGAGAGCTCTGAAGCTGGAATGGCCAGGCTGTTGTTCTCCACCCTAATAGACTGGTCACTGATGCAGCTGCCACAGGAGAAAGGTGACTGGGTCAGAGTGGCTCTCTTCAGCTCAGGTGTGTCGTCCAGCAGCACTCCAGAGGCTGGGGGAATAATTCCTTCAGTTCTGATGGAGCATCTGGATGGTGGCATGTCCCAGCTTCCTCTAAAATTCTCTTACAGTCTGAGTGTTGCTCTTCTCAAGGCCCAACTTCTTAAGCAGCTGTTTCTGTGAGAATGTGCTTAGGGGCTATGATTCAGAGTAGTCTTGACACACTTTGAATTTATGCCGCGATATACTTTGAAAATAGGGAAGTTTCTTCTTACCAGATTGGTGTGTACTTTAAGACTATATAGAATAGTACTACTCTATTATAAAGCCTAAGCAATAGAAAAGAATGCCTGGACTTGGTAGACACCTAAGCCGTTTATAGAAGTTCATCTCTGGATAGATTAGAACCTTAAAGAACTTACCACCAAAATGCAGTTTTTTAGCACTGTGCCAAAGTTTGAAGGAAGTACTTTTTAACCTGCAATTGCATCACAAAAAGATGACATAAATGTTACCATCAATATTTCCTAGAATGTAGGATGCCTTTATTATGGCTTTGGTTCATGTGGACTTGAGTATTATGTTCAGGAATCGTATTTCACATTTATCACTTGATTTTTAAAAACGTGTCACAAAGGACAAAGTTATTAATATAAGATTTCCTTATTATAACCAAGGAATTCTCTAAGACGTATGATTCTGGCGTGGATGAAAAACCAGATACGTAATTTTTCACAGCCTTCAGGGATCAGATTTTCCATGCTTAAGTTGCATTATGAATGCAACTTACAGGCATATAGACAACTATTTTTCAACATTATTCTAAACACAGTGGTAAAAACTAGTAGAACAAAAGTCAGCTCCTTTTTTGTATGCCAGCAAGGAACATTTGGAATTTCACATTAAAAACGTACCACCATTTACATTAGCACCCAAAAAATAAAAAATAAAAAAAATGTATAAGATCTAGATGAGAAAAACTATAAAACTATTGAAAGAAATAAAAAAAACTAAATAAATGGAGAGATATTTCAAATGGAGAGATAATTCAGAAACTCTACTGAAAGAAGTCAAAGAAAATCTAAATAAATGGAGAGATATTCCATGGATGGCAAGATTCTATTGTTAAGATGCCAGTTCTTCCCAATTTAACGTATAGATTAAAACACAATCCCAATCCAAATCCCAGGAAGTTATTTTGTGGATATTGACAAACTGATTTTAAAGTTTATATGGAATGGCAGAAGAGCCAGTTTTTGAAGAAGAACAAAGTCAGAGCACTAACATTACCCAACTTAGAAACTTTCCGTAAAGCTACAGTAATAAAGACAGTATGGTATTGGCAAAAGAATAGACAAATATGTCAATGGAACACAATTAGAGAACCCAGAAATAGGTCCACTGAAATAAAGTGGCAAAGGCAGTTCAACGGAGAAAGGGTGTCTTTTCAACAAAGGGTGCTGTAACAACTAGAAATCACATGCAAAAACATAAATATAGTCACAGACCTTAGACTTTTTACAAAAAATTAACCCAAAATGGATTAGAGACATAAATATAAAACACAAAACTATAAAACTTCTAGAAGATAACATGGAAAATCTAGATGGCCTCGGGTTTGGCAATTACTTTTTAGATACAATTCCAAAAGCATGAAAGAAATAATGTTGGACTTCCTTAAAATTAAAAACTTCTGCCCTGCAAAAGATAGTCTTGAAAGAATGAAAAGACAAACCACAGACTGGGAGAAAATATTTGCAAAACACATATCTAATAAAGGACTTGTGTCCAAAATATGCAAAGAATTCTTAAAACGCAATAATAAGAAAACAAGCAACCCATAAACAGTCTAATAGCTCTTCTATTGCTATGTCAGGAGCTGTCCAAACACTGATGAGGATAAAGACAAGAAGCCCGGCAGAAAGAGAAACATACAGCTAACACCAGTGTGCAGAGTTTTTAGAAAGAGTGGGTGGTCGATCACTCAGTGATTTCTGCTGCCATCTGCTTCTGGGAACCCAGAATTCATGTCCTCATGTCCTCCGTTTTATCATGCCTTGCGGCCTAATAGCACATGTCATTTTGGCAAGGAATGCTTCCTGCCTTCCACTTCCCAGGTTGCATTAGAATATTACATTCAAGTCTACTCCTTGTAGAACTTATTAGCAATATCCTGTGCTTTTCAGCTTTTGCCTTAATGTAACCATTTACATCTTTGTCACAGCAAGGTAAGTGGGAAAAACGGGTGTACAGAGGCAGTGGATGCATAAGAAAGTTGGTTGTTGCTGTGATTGCCTTTGGGGTCTTCTTCATAAATTCTTCTACATGTGGCTATCCAGTTTTCCCAGCACCATTTATTGAATAAGGATTCTTTTCCCCAGTGTATGTTTTGTCTGCTTTGTCGAAGATTACATGGCTATATGAAGATGGTTTTATATCTGTGTTCTCAGTTCTGTTCCACTGGTCAGTGGCTCTAATTTTGTGCCAGTACCAAGCTGGGTTTTTTTGTTTGTTTGTTTTTTGTTGTTTTTTTTTTTTTGAGACACAGTCTCATTCTGTTGCCCTGGCTAGAGCGAGTGCCATGGTGTCAGCCTAGCTCACAGCAACCTCAAACTCCTGGGCTCAAGCGATCCTCCTGCCTCCGCCTCCTGAGTAGCTGGGACTACAGGTATGCGCCACCATGCCCAGCTAATTTTTTCTACATATTTTTAGTTGTCCAGATAATTTCTTTCTATTTTTTTTTTTAGTAGAGACAGGGTTTCACTCTTGCTCAGGGTGGTCTCAAACTCCTGAGCTCAAACAGTCCTCCCGCCTCGGCCTCCCAGAGTACTAGGGTTATAGGAGTGAGCCACCGCGCCCGGCCTCAAACTGTTTTGATTACTACAGCCTTATAATAAAGTTTGAAGTCTGGTAAATTGATACCTCCCATTTTGTTTTTATTGCCTAGGATTGTTTTGCTATGCAGGGTCTTCTCTGGTTCCATACGAAATGTAAAATTAATTTTTCTACATCTGTGAAGAATGATGTTGGTATTTTAATAGGGATTGCATTGAATCTGTAGATCACTTTGGGTAGTATAGACATTTTAACAGTGTTGATTCTGCCAACCCACGAGCATGGTATGGTTTTCCACCTGTTTGCATCCTCTGCTGTTTCCTTCCTCAATGTTTCATAGTTCTCCCTGTAGAGGTCTTTTACCTCCTTGGTTAAATATATTCCTAGGCACTTTATTTTCTTTGTTGCTCATGTGAAGGGAATTGAGTCTTTGATTTGGTTCTCAGTATGACTGCTATTGGCGTATATGAATGCCTCTGATTTGTGTGTATTGATTTTGTATCCTGAGACTTTAATGAATTCATTTATCAATTCCAGGAGCCTCTTGGTTGAATCCTTGGGGTTTTCTAGATACAATATCATATTATCAGCAGATAGCAAGAGTTTGATCTCTTCTGTTCCCATTCATATGCCTTTAATTCCACTCTCTTGCCTGATAGCTATGGCCAGGAGTTCCAGCACCTATGTTGAATAGAAGTGGAGATGGTGGGCAACCTTGTCTGGTTCCAGTTCTAAGTGGGAATGCTTTCAATTTTTCCCCATTCAGTATGATGTTGGCTGTGAACTTGTCATATATGGCTTGTATTATTTTTAGGTAAGCCCTGTCTATGCCTATTTTGTTAAGCATTCTTATCATAAAAGGGTGGTGAATTTTGTCAAATGCTTTTTCTGCATCTATTGAGAGAATCATATGGTTTCTATTTTTGCTTCTGTTTATCTGGCGAATTACGTTTATAGATTTGTGTATGTTGAACCATCCCTGCATCTCTGGGATGAAGCCCACTTGGTCGTGATGGATTATTTTCTTAATAAGCACCTGGATTCGGTTAGCTAGAATTTTGTAGAGAATTTTTGCATCTATATTCATAAGGGATATTGGTCTGTAGTTTCCTTTTTTGTTGCTTCCTTTCCTGGTTTTGGTATTAGGGTTATGTTGGCTTCATAAAATGTGTTGGGGAGGATTCCATCCTTCTCGATGTCGTGGAATAATTTCTGCAAGATAGGCACCAGTTCTTCTTTGTAGGTGTGGTGAAATTCGGGTGTGAAACTGTCTGGTCCAGGACTTTTCTTTTTTGGAATGTTTTTTATTGCTGTTTCAATTTCAGTCCTTGATATTGGTCTGTTCAGGAATTCTATTTCTTCCTCGTTGAGCCTAGGGAGGGTGTTTCTAAAAATTTGTCCATTTCCTCCACATTTTCCAGGTTGTGTGCATAAAGGTTTTTGTAATATTCATAAATTATATCTTGAATCTCCACAGCATCGGTGGTAACTTCTCCTTTTTTTTTCCTGATGGAGCTTATCAGAGATTTTTCTTTTCTGTTTTTCATTAGTTTAGCCAAAGGCATGTCAATTTTATTTATTTTTTCAAAGAACCAGCTTTTTGTTTTATTAATCTTCCATATAGTTTCCCTGTTGTCAGTTTCATTTAGTTCTGATTTGATCTTATTAATTTCCCTTCGTCTGCTAGGTTTGGGGTCAGTCTATTCTTCTTTTTCCAGTTCTTTGAGTCGATTCATTAGGTTGTCTGTTTGTGCTCGTTTTGACTTTTGGATATAGGCATTTATGGAAATAAACTTTCCTTCCTCTCAGGACATTACTTTTGTTGATTTAAAAACTAAGTTATCTGAGATTGAAACTGCCACACCAGCCTTCTTTTGGCTTCCATTTGCTTGAAATATTGATTTCCACCCCTTTACCTTGAGTCTAAATGCATCCTTGCAGGTTAGATGCGTTTCCTGGAGACAGCAGATGCTTGGCTTGTTTTTTTTTTAATCCATTTGGCCAGCCTATGTCTCTTGAGAGGGGAGTTCAAGCCATTCACATTTATTGAGAGAACTGATAAGTGGGGTGAATTAGTGTTCATTCTGTTGGGTTGCACTTTGTTGCTTTGTTTTCTCTCTTGAGCCATTGTGGAATCTAGCCTTTGATCTTTAACTTTTGAGTGGTTTTACATTCATGAGTGTTCATTGTGCTGATCCTGTGTAATTCTGTTTTGAGTACTTCTTGGAGAGCTTATCTTGTCTTGGTGAATTCCCTCAGTCTTTGCTTATCCGAGAATGTCTTTATTTCTCCTTCATATATGAAACTTAGCTTTGCAGGGTACAAGAGTCTAGGCTGGGCATTATTCTGTTTCAGAAGAGTAAGAATGGGACCCCAGTCTGTTCTTGCTTGTAGGGTTTCAGTTGAGAAGTCTGGAGTTATTCTTATGGGCTTTTCTTTGTATGTTACTTGTTTCTTTCACCTTATAGTTCGGAGAAGGACCTCTTTAGTGGATATTTTGGTCAGTCTGATGACTGCATGACGTGGTGTCTTCCTATTTACATTGAATCTCCCTGGGGTCTGTTGAGCTTCTTGTACCTGTATATCTAGATTTTCAGCAAGGCCTGGGAAATTCTCCTCTATTAATTCTTCAAATAGCTTATCCAGCCCTTGAGTGTTTTCTTCTTCACCTTCCGGAACCCCTATCACCCTCAGGTTCGGTTTTTTTACATAATCCCACATTTCTTGTAGGCTTATTTCTTTTCTCTTAATTTTCTGCTTGATCTCTGTGACTGACTTGTTTAATTGGAAGGAGTTGTCTTCAGTCTCTGAGATTCTTTCTTCTGTTTGATCTACCCTGTTCTTGAGGCCTTCCACTGTGTTTTGTAGTTCCCTGAATAAGTCTTTCATTTCCAGGAGATTGGTTTGATTTTTCTTTAATATTTCAATTTCTTTAGTGAATTTTTCTTCCAAGTCCTGGATTTTTTTTGTGGTTTCTTTGTGTTGGTTATCCATTTTTTCTTGCATATCATTGAGTTTTCTTACAATCCATGTTTGAAATTCTTCTTCTGTCGTTTTAGTGTTCTGAGTTTGGTTAATGTCAATTGCTAGGGAGCTGTTGTTCCTCTTTGGGGGCGTGCTTTCCATTTGAGTCTTAATACTTCCAGAGTTCTTTCGCTGGTTCCCTCCCATCTGGATCAGTTGTTCCTTCTTGCCTTTAGATTTTCGTTTGCATAGTGACACGCCCTGTTTAGTCTCTGAGCCAGTAGGTGGTATTTGTGGGTGAGATTTGACCACACCCTGTATGATGAATCAGTAGATGCAGTAAAAGGGTGTGCAGAATGACCTCCCTGTCAGTAGGTGGCACTTGCTGGGAAGAGTGAGCTGCAGTGCTGTTTTGGGGTCCTGTAGCCAGCTCTTGTTCCTCTGGAGAGGCCCTCTTGTGCCTCAGGAGGTGGGTGGGGCCCTGGGACTTCCAGGCGTGTCCTTATTCTCCACTTCAGTGGGGGCAGGTCCAGGAGTGA
>RJWJ010004006.1:0-70308 GCA_004363605.1 Indri indri
TTCCACATCCTTGCAATAGTGAATTGTGCTGCCATAAACATTCGGGTGCAGATGTCTTTATCGTAGAATGTTTTGTGCTCTTTTGGGTAGATGCCTAATAGTGCTATTGCTGGATCAAATGGTATTTCTATTTTTAGCTCTCTGAGGTATCTCCAAATTCTTTTCCACAGAGGTTGCACTAATTTGCAGTCCCACCAGCCGTGTAAGAGTGTTCCTGTCTCTCTGCATCCTCGCCAGCATTTGATGTTTGGGGATCTTTTGATAGAGGCCAATCTCACTGGGGTTAGGTGATATCTCATTGTGGTTTTGATTTGCATTTCTCTAATGATTAGAGATGTTGAGCATTTTTTTTATATGTTTGCTGGCCATTATTCTGTCTTCTTTTGAAAAGTTTCTGCTCATTTCCTTTGTCCATTTGTTGATGGGGTTGTTTGATTTTTTCTTGTTGATATTTTTGAGTTCTAGATAGATTCTGGTTATCAGTCCTTTATCAGATGTGTAGAGAGCAAATATTTTTTCCCATTCTGTTGGCTGTCTGTTCATTCTAATGATAGTTTCCTTGGCAGTGCAGAAGCTTTTTAATTTGATTAGATCCCACTTATTTATTTTTGTTGCTGCGGTGATTGCTTTGGGGTTCTTCTTCAAGAATTCCTTGCCTAGGCTGATGTCTGAAAGGGTCTTCCCAACATCTTCTTTTAGAATTCTTAAGGTGTCATGCCTTAGGTTTAAGTCTGTTCTCCATCTTGAATTGATTTTTGTGAGAGGTGAGAGGTGGGGATCCAGTTTCATTCTTCTTCATGTAGCTATCCAGTTTTCCCAGCACCATTTATTGAAAAGAGATTCTTTTCTGCAGTGTATGTTTTTGTCAGTTTTGTCAAAGATTAGATTACCATATGTGGATGGTTTCATCTCTGGATTTTCAGTCCTGTTCCAGAGGTCAATGTCTCTGTTTTTGTGCCAGTACCAAGCTGTTTTAGTTACTATAGCCTGGTAGTACAGCTTGAAGTCTGGTAGACTGATACCTCCCAGTTTGTTCTTTTTCTGTAAGATTGCTTTGGCTATTCAAGGTCTTTTCCGGTTCCATACAAAGTGTAGAATTTTTTCCATATCTGTAAAGAATGATAATGGGATTTTGATAGGGATTGCATTAATTCTGTAGATCACTTTAGGTAGTATGGACATTTTAACAATATTGATTCTACCGATCCATGAGCAAGGTGGGTTTTTCCATCTGTTTACATCTTCTATAATTTCTTTTATTAGTGTTTCATAGTTCTCCCTGTGTAAGTCTCTCACATCTTTCATTAAATACATTCCTAGATATTTAATCTTCTTTGAGGCTATTGTAAAAGGAATTGCGTTTTTGATTTGATCTTTGGCTTGACTGTTGTTGGCATATATGAATGCCACAGATTTGTGTGTATTGATTTTGTATCCTGAGACTTTGCTGAATTCATTTATCAGTTCTAGGAGTCTCTTAGATGAATCCTTGGGGTTTTCTAGATGTAATATCATATCATCAGCAAAGAGTGAGAGTTTGATCTCATCTGTCCCCATTTGGACACCCTTAATACCCCTCTCTTACCTAATTGCTGTGGTGAGGATTTCGAGCACTATGTTGAATAGAAGTGGAGATAGAGGGCAGCCTTGTCTAGTTCCGGTTCTGGGAATGGTTTCAATTTTTCCCCATTCAATATGATATTGGCAGTGGGTTTGTCATAAATGGACTTGATAATTTTAAGGAATGATCCGTCTATGCCTATTTTGATGAGAGTTTTTATCATAAAGGCATGTTGGACTTTGTCAAATGCCTTTTTACTTTTTTTTTAAATCTAATTGCTTTCTGCTATTAAAACTTATTTCCTAACCATCAATTACATTACATGGATTGATATGTTTATCCTTAGGCTGATATCACACAGTTCTTAGTAATGCAACTTTATAGTAAGTTTTCAAATTGGGAAATGTAAATTCTCCAATTTTGTTCTGTTTCCAAAATTGTCTTGGCTATTTAGGTCCTTAACATTTGAATATAAATTGTAGGATCGGTTCATCAATTTCTTAAAAAATGCCTGCTGTGATTCTGATACAGTTTTATTGCATCTGTAGATCAATTTGGGGAAAACTTGTCATCTTAACAAACTATTACAGAAAGTACAGAAAGTCATTTATTTAGCTTTATTTGAACAATTATTGTGTGACTGTAGAAGTGATGCATAGAACCTTATCAGATAAAGTGCTAAATATTTAATGGATTGATTTTATTAACACTCTCCAAAAGAAGAGTTGAGGGGGGATGAGAGAGTAGAAAAGTTTTAATTTTGTGCCTAGATGAAAGGAACAGAGGGAAGAACCTAGGAGGTAAAGGACACAGAAATGTAAGGCCGAGGGTCTTAAAGAATGCATCATATGCAAACGTAGCGGTGATGCGTTGTGGGAAGGAAATACAACCGATCATGGATAGTGTGAAACCTTATGGGATGTGGATGTAGCACAGAACTAGGAACTCAGAAGACTTGGAGGGATGTGACTTTATTGGGCCTACAGTTTCAGCAAGAATCATTTACTAGACTGTGAGGAGGGCACACATGCATGTCTATATTGAGGATACGTTTTCATTTCATGGAGCTGTTAAGTTGCATTGTGCCAGTATGCTTCAATTTTGTGACCAAGAAGCCAAGGCTTGATGGATTTTACCATGACAAAAAAATACTGTCTTGGAATCTGGATAGCAATTTGGAAACTTTGTATTTATTAACTTGGATTTTGAACAAAGAACATCTTTCTATTTTGTGATCCAAATTTAATCTATAAATCTCCTTTATACCTTTCCTTAATCTAATTTTAAATTTAGTGCTTACTATTAAACACTATTTATGAGAATTTTTAAACCTACTATTTATTTTGATTAGAGATATTCATATAATTATGTTCATAAAATTCAAAGGCAGCTGATTTAATTTTAAAGAGCATTGTCAAATACAGCATTTAATAGTGAAAAAATCTCTCCTTGGTTTTTAATATAAAATGAGTATATAATTCTTCTGTAGTTTTAATTGTAATTTAATTGTGGCATAAATGTAATTTTAAATGGAAAATAACACTACTAATAAAATATTTGTATTTGATACCTTTTATGTACTATTTTATTCACCTTACTCCAAGTAGAACAGAAAAAATAATAAATGAAAGAATCAATCTGAATTTTAAGTTCCTCATATTCTTTGCCTCATAGCTGTAATTATTTGGAAGTCAAAGGTGAATCTGAGGATTAATAGAAAATGCCTGTGGTTACTGATGTGTAGGAGGTAAGGTCAAGCTGGAGTTGGTCAGGTGAATGAGCTGTGAGCACAAGTGAGAGAAAGTCTCAGTGCAGAAGGATACAGGGCAGAGAGTGGCTCAAAGGCAGCTTCTGACAGAGGTTGACTTTTGTGTTGAAATGTGCTTAACTTCTGAGAATCGTATTTTCAAAAAATCTATAAATTAACTATAAGGACTATATCTACATCATATCACTGGTGATAAAAGTGAGTAAGGAATCAAGAGTGGGAGCTCAAACTCTGGCATTGCAGGTGGAACAGGACTTTTGGAGGCTCTGAGTGAGTTGAGGTCCTACAGAAATCTGCTTCTTCTTTAGGAGGTGTCTTCTGGCTCCAGGTAAGGAGTCATTGGGTTGGGACATTTCTGGGTCATGTGATACCAAGAGCCCCAAGCAGCAACTTTGCCTTATCCTCTCCTCAAAGGAACTCCCAGGCTAGAGTCTCAAGGATTCCTATCTAGCTGGGCTCTCCTGCATTCCAAGTTGCCTTCGTCTTACCAATCAATGGTCTTGAGTAAGTCCCTTATATCTAGGACTAAATTCCTAAGGGACATTTGTGGAGGAGTAACATGACCTATTGGGACCCAAGTGAAAGACAAAGATCAGATAGGAGGCACACATCTAAAGAAATAAGGATAGCAAGGGTCTGGGATGTGTTAAGTTGGAGAAAGTTAAGGGAATAGTCTTGTGATAGTGATTGCTACAGTCTTTTTGTCTTTCCCTTGAAGGTTATTAAGAACCTGCACTAAGCAAAGCAGTTTGCTAGAAGTTGGAGATACAAATAAAGTAAGAAACAGTTCTGACCCTGATAACATCTCTGTGTAGGCCATTTAAAACACGTAACATTCATATAAAACCTAGGTTGTGTTAGATATTTTGACATATCAAGATATATCTGGCAAACTGGTAGAGCATAACAGCCAGAGGCCTATTTGCAAGGGGCCATTGAGCTTCCAAAGGGAAGAACTATCTCTGCTGCTAGAATTCAAACACACAAGAGCAAGGCTGAGGTGATGTAGCTTGAATGGGTTCTCCATAGAGCTGTGCAGAAAGAATTAAGAAAGAACTCAGCTTTATGGATGGCAGAGCCAGGGATAGCTGTTTGTTGGTTTGTGTCAAAGGCTTAGTAGCCAAACGGAAGGGGCAATTCTGAATATAGCCAAGTGTCAACTATCTGTATCTGACTCCTGGCCCAGTATCCTCTGGAATCAGGTATAAATCTAGAAAGCATCCTAATCAAGAAACAAAGCAGATTCTCTTCCATGTTGTCTTTCTTTAAGATCTGGCTCTCGTTTTATTAAATAAGAGCACTACAATAAATACTAGGCATACATTGTCTTATTTAGTCCTTATTGCAAACTTGCAAGGTAATTAATATCCTTGTATTAGAGAGAAGAAAGTAGAGGGTTTGAGAGTTCACATTGCTTTTCAAGATTGAAACCGTGAGTACTGGACCTGGGTTTGAATTTGAATCCCATACTCTAACACCTAAGTGATCCTGCCTGCCCTCAAGGAATGGGTACATGTGCAAACAGGAAAAGATTCTTACTACAGAGACTTAAAGTTTGAGTCTTATAAGTAACACCACCACCATCACTTCCTTGCTGTCTATGTAATTTTTGATTAAGCAAAAGAGTTGGGTATTTCAGAGCAAGAGATCAGTTAGGTCAAAGCTGAGAAATAAGAAACAGGTAGGCTTCTTGTAGACATATGAGAAGTCATGAAAATCTAGTCTCACAGACTGGTCTACTTGTATTAAAATATGTTTGGCCTGCTATTTCTAGGAGATGGACAAGCCTCATTCTCAAATGATAAAGGCACTCCTTTTTATCTTTTAGCTTTTTCCTACTCCCTTCAGTAAATTGAACTTCTGGTGGAAAAACAAAACAAAATTATGCATTGTATTTTTTGCTTGTTAGTCCTAAGCAAGGGGAAGACCCAAAACATTTAATTTAAAGCAAACATTCCATGAGACTTTAATCCTTTAATATGACTAAGATACCCTTACCATTCAAAATTAAATTAAAAATCATCTGTGCTTCTTACTTAATTTGAGAATTAATTTTAGAATTTTTTTTCTGAATCAGATCAACCCTAGCACAGTCACTAAGAAAGAAAATTTTCTATTGCTATGTGCCAGATCCATGGTATTATGTGGGTAGCTAGCCTCCTGCAAATGGGCCATGACATTCCAAATTATTTTCTAAATTATAAAAACATATTTTTAATTAAAATGTCATATTGTTAGGTTGAGCTGCATATAATTTTAGCATCTTCCTTGTAGCTTTAGGAATACATGTAGAGAACATTTTCTGAACAAATTCTCCAGATCACCTTGGAGAATAATATAATAAGCATTTAAGAAATGCATTAGAGAAATTGTCACCATTCAAATGTTTTACATAATAACTTTTATTTTCTATTTTGGTGTTACATTTCTCATTCTTTTTGTGCTTCCTCATTTATAGGGAGATATCAAATTCAATGGACCTATGTTATTAGAAAGTTCTCAATCAAAATTTCAATAAACAAAAGAGAAAAAAAATCTAGCTTTTTTTTTTTTTTAAATGTATATCCATCTATGGACCAAAGGAAATAAGAACATTGCTATAAGTTTTTCAAAATGTATTTCTGGTTCTAATGTACACTACTGTTCAAAACAGAATATAGAGGAAAAGGTACAGTTACAGTTTTGGACAAAATGCTATTGTTTCCTTTGTCTACAGATCACTATTAGCAATTTTGACTACTCGGGAGAAAAAGATTGATTTTTCCAGTTGCTGCTTGTTTCTTCTTCCCTCCTTATTACCTAGAACACAGACATTTTTCACTGGTACTTATTTTCAAGGCAAAAACTAGTATTGTGAGTAAAATTACTCGTAAAAATTACTGCTATTTCCAGTTGCGAACTTTTTGGTTTAGTTCTTTATGTAGAAACTCCTCAGCCTTCTTCTCAGGTAATCTTCTTCCTTTGACATCTCTAGTGGATAATGTGAACCAAATTATCCCATTGTAGTATATCACATCAAAATTAAAGTCCTTTCTGTTTTGAAGAACTAGGAAAGGTTTTTTCCACTTAATTTTCCCTATAAGGGTTTTAGTCAGTAATCACATGAATAGAGACTCTCTCTGATGGACAAGAAATTGAGAGTTCTGAAATCAGCTTTTCCTCAGGACATTGTCAACAGAAGAAGTTCTGTGCAATAAAGAATTTAACCTTGCCCAAAAGAGAGGTCTGGCCTTTGCCTCCCAGGAGGTAATCTCTAAGCCCTTGGGATGTCATGCCTGGTAATACTCTTTGTTTGCCCTGGGGCCTTGGGTCACCAGATAGTCATAGGGTGGAGGCTAGCCACAGAAGAAAGACCGGCAATGTGATTTAGGGTGGGAATGTTAGGTCACATGGTATCAGCAGACCTCCAGAGGGAATGGGGACAGAGACAGCCACATGGGCAATCAATAAATCATGCTTATGTGATGGAGCTCTGATAAAAACTTTGAACAGGGTGGCTTGGGTGAGCATCCTGGTGGGCAAAATGATGCCTGCAGTGTCACACTGTGATGCTAGGAAAGCAACATGCCCATGAGCCCATGGGGAGAGAACAATAGAATCTCTGTATTTGGTACCTTTCCTCTACTCTGCCCTATGTCCTTCTTGCTTTTGCTGATTTTAATCTACATCTTTCACTGTAGTAACCATGAGTATAACAGCTTTCAGTGAGTTCTGTCAGTCCTTCCAGCAAATTATAGAACCTCAGGATGGTTTTAGGGATCCTCAAATTTTCAGTGGCTGTCAGAAGTGAGGGTGGTCTTATGCGGGGAATATTCCTTCTAAATGTACCATTGGCTAAAACACTTGCACCTTTGTTTTTTCAAACAGGAAAAAAATCATGCTACTTTTTTTGATACAGATCATTCTGCAATGGATTGAGGTATAAAAAATAACATTAGTGAATAAAAATGCTGGCCTTTTTGTGTGTGTGTTATATGTTTTTGCATGTGTAGGCTTCTGTGTGCTGACTACATGCTTGCTCACCATATGTTGATTTTGGAAACTCAAAGGAATGTGATAAACTTTTCTCTGAGGCTAAAATATTTTAATGTAGTGACTTTTACAGACTTTTGCAAATGGTAGGATACATAATTGGGGGCTATCATGGACTCATATGTCACTGGCAATTGCCATTCTGGAATATAGATTTCCAAGAGCTGATACAGCAGCAAGCACCTTCATACAACTATGGAGCCAGCAGGTACTCATGCTATCTCCAAAGCGTCCTTTCATTATTGATCACAAGTCTAAAGGAACCCTTCATTCCTAAGGAACTTCAAAATTATTTGCAGATTCTTAAATATTCTCCATTGTTGCTGAGGTTTTAACTAAGCATTATAAAGCAAATATAGAGAAAACAAACAAAAAAAATCTCTGGGCTAAAGGAGAGACCTTAATTTTAGTCCCAGATTTGCTTTAAATTAACTGTGAAACCTTAGGCAAGCTGTTTTAACTTTGCCAGGGCTTAATTTTCCTATTTGAAGAAAAGCAGCTAAACTAGATTGTTTCTCAGGCCCCAAGTGCCTTTAAATGTGATGTGCAAGCAGTTTTGAAAACTTAGCTTCCAAATCCAACTCAGATTTCCAAACTTGAGCAACCAGAGGCACAAATCCTGATGTTCTCTCTGTACCTGTAAAGCTAAGAATTGGAAGTAGACTGGTTCTCTCCCTTCAGAAACAGGTGCAGTTTGGCATCTCTCTCCAACAAGCTTCAGTTTTAGTATCTCAAGCAAATGTTTTAGTCTACTTGGATCATTATTGTAATACTTGAGTCCTGTCTATAGGTGTGCCCATCACCCAAATAGTGTTCATGTACCCATTAGGTTGCTTTATGCCCTCCCTTTATATCCCCTCCCTGCTGGTTGCTTTCCATTGATTTTTACTTCCCTTTGTGCACTTGTGTGCTCATCAGTTAGTTCCAATTTAACAGTGAGTACATGAGGGTTTGTTTTTCCATTCTTGCAGCATTTCACTTAGGAGAATGTTCTCCAGTTCCATCCAGATTGTTGCAAAAGGTATTAGTTCATCTTTTTTTTAATGGCTGAGTAGTACTCTATGGTGTATATATACCACATTTTATTAATCCACTCATGAATTGATGGGCACTTGGGTTGATTCCACAAACATCTCCTGACTCTCAAGACACACGGATGAAATAACTAGAGTCTGAATCTCCCACTGCAGCTTTGTCTTTTTCTGATACACGGTATTGCTCTTGAAAACCATTCTGAACAGAAGATGGAGGTCTGAGATAAAATGCTGGTACACCGCTGCAGTGACAACCTCCCTCACCTGGTCCAGAACCGCACAGACCCCATCGTTCTTGCAGTAGGATGATCCTCGGCTTCAAACGTGCAAAGGCGTCCACCCTGCCCGAACTCCCCAAACTGCAGATCTCCGCGTCAGTTCCCACATTAAGCCTCCTAAGGACCAAGTTGGATCAGAAACAATAGATAAGGGGTGGTTCCAGAAAAGGTCGTTTCACACACCGCAGAATCACTGTCCTCCTTTCTGCTTCAAGGATCTTTAGGTCTTAGACAACTTTTTTCTGAGGAAATGGTTCTACCTTACTCTACACCATCCTCTGAGAAGCTCGTGCTCCTGCTATTTCAAGGGATCCACACAAATCCTTTCAGAGGTGCTGTTTTCAGTGATTACAAGGTAATTTTTTGAATCCTTCGCTACTACAAAAAAGAATGTGTGTTTGCAGACATATATACACAGGGTCCCCAGTAAAACATACATAGATGAACAGTAAAACATACTATGGAAGAATGCTTGCTCTACTCTGTGCCTATACTCTGTTAGTGTTCACTACTTGGCTGCCTGAATCTCTGCTGAAATTTTGTTCCCCAAATCCCCTGGACTGGGTTTTGCTTCCCCGTCATGGGCAGATTACTGTATGTCCCATACTGCTGCTTGGACTTCTCCTAATATCGGCAACCAACCCTCCTTCACTGTAGATATTTCCTTTCATATTCTGCATCTGCCTGCCACTAGCAGAAAACATATTTAAGGCAATGATGAAGAATTGCCTGTATAGTTCAACATTTTATTATTCAGGCAAGACTTTGTCTTGATAAAATAATTTTATTTTTAAAATCTAAAGCAAATTAGAGAGGAGATATGAAACACATTTATACATTAAATTATTAATGATACACGATGTTCTTATAAATGTTTAAGATTGTCCTTGATCCCACAATTTAAAAGTCATCCTTTTGTATTTTAAAATTATTTGATCTGCCTTCCACATAACTGTCTCTCAGAAACACTTGTTGTGGAACGATGCGTTCACCTTCAGAAATACTGACGTAGATGGATTTTCCAAAAGAATGAGTGGTTTTCATTAGGAATTTCAAGCCACTAAGGATTCTATTTCCTTTTGTGTATTCTATTGAGTACTTTTTATCCAATAATACAAACACATCTTTATGTGCCTTTTAAATCATTTGTCACTATTGAAATAACTCTTTGGTTTAAAACTCTTTTGTTCTCTACATATCAATAAAGCAAGTGGAGCGGCAGCTACCGACAATCTCCTATGGAAAATAACCTAACAAAACAAAACTAAACAAAACAAAAAAACCAGGATGGTGAAGAATAAAATTAATGACTATAGCCTGATCCTGGTGAGAAAACCTTTTCATTTTATGTTTCCTTTTTTTTAGGTTGTAAACACAATGACTAAATATGCCAAGCAGGCTGCAATGTTAAAAACATTTATAGGTGTATGATTTGCAACAAACACCTGATTATGGTTCACTTCATTTAAAACTTAGCCCTTCACAAAGGGCATTTAATATTTGGCGTTGACCACTTGGTATGCATTCCATTTGTCACAGTCTGATGCCTCAGAGGACCGAGGCAGGGCATTCTAATTAACCCTGGGTGAGTTGCAGTACGCACAACTGTTTTGTGTTGTGTTTTGTCTTTTCTTTTTTTCCTTTTAGTAACTGTAATAAAAAGCATATAAGCCATGGTTTTAAAAGCATAGATAGGATCTCTCTGTGTGAAAGCTCTGTCGGCAGTACCACAAAAGGCTGTTTCTGTAACTTACTGGCTTCATACAATTTGCATCATTGACATTTCCTTGAATTCTAACTTTCAGGAAGGCTGGGGGCTAAACTGTGCCATTTGAGGAATTGTATATGGTTTCTACGCCTCTGATGCCATACTAGAGAATATACATATGTATTTCACCAGATATTGGTGTGATTACAGTAACTTTTGAAAATGTATTTGAAGGAAGATGGCATCCTCATATTTAACAAGAAAAAAGGAAATATTCTTAAGCTACTGCAGGAGGAATTTAAGGCAGAGCAAATGAATGACCTCCCTAAATGAGACGTGCCTAACATTTGCAAGGTTTTTGTGAGAATTAGATAAAGGGAGGCTAGGTGAGTGAATGATGTAAAAGGGTCTCACATGGTGTCTGACTCTTTAGGTCACTTCTCCACAGCCTTCTGTGCAGTTCAGTGCAAACAGGTCAGACATTTGTCAGAATGAAGGAAGCAGTCCTCCATCCCAAGTGTGGCTGCCACCCAATTTGGTCATATCAGATTGATTTAGAAAGCTTTTTCTAACCAACCCAGCCATCCATTCTTTCCTCTCTACTCTAAGGATTCTGATATGCATTCCCCTAGGTAAGCCTGAAGAAAAAAAAAAAAAAAAAATTCCATGATTCTTCTCCAGAAAATCTATCCTGAATTTTCTGTGACTTTTCTATTTTTAAGTAGCCTTTTCTTCTGTGTTGTGCACAATTCTTTTCTTTTTATTTATTTTATTTTATTTTTAAATTTCAGAATATTATGGGGCTTCTGACATTTAAAAATAAATAAGTAAATAAATAAGATGTGGAAACAACCCAAGTGCCCATCAATACATGAGTGGATTAATAAAATGTGGTAAATGTGTACCATGGAATACTACACAATTCTTATAACTCAATTTGGACTGAGTTATTTTATGCCATGGTTGCTTTTCTATAAAATGAATGAATGCTATACATCCATCAACTTTATTCTTTCAACAAAAACATCTTATAATGAAGACCATATAAATTTGTCTTGTTTTTGGAGGGAGAGAGTACAGGAAACTACATTCTAAGCCACATTGAATAGCTCAATTCATTTTGTTGTTTTATTTATGTTTCCCTGAAATATTTAAATAGTTTATATTCTGATTCAGTTACTTTAATGAATGAATATATTATGAAGGAAAGTTCTAGAACAGTGGAATAGAATGGTTAGGTTATTTGCATATTATAAATAAAAAGGGGATTTGGTGGTAAATCCAAGATTGATTTTAAAAATGTCAGTATAGGACCCACACTGCATTTATTTCCTGTCTTTCTCTACCAAATTACTACATAAATGTGAACTAGTTATGTAAATCCCGAGCCTAAGCTACTCATCTGTAAATGCAAGAGTTGAACAATATGACCCTGTGTCCTTTTAAACTCTGAAAATCTGTGTTTTGTTATCTTTCTCAGTATGCTTTGATTGTTACGAGTATTAGGTATTTTCTGTCTCCTCTCCTTGCTTCCAGTTGCTTTATGTGCTTGTGTGTGTATGCGTGTGTGTGTGTGTGTATTCCTTCTATTCTCATCTCGTCTAATTGACCCTATATTCTAAGATTTCTTTAATAGAAATGGGAGAATGGTGGCTGCACAGAGAGAAGGCATGGTCTCTGTGATTCATTGTTCTATAGATCCAAACGTTAAGTCTGTTTCTTTCTTAAACTCTTGACTTAAATTGCCTCAGTATCTCTGCTCTCATGATTTCTATATATGCTCTGGTAAAGTTTTTGCTAGGTTAAACATATGTAATATAATATATATTATATTATTATAATATATTATAATATATTATATTATTATAATAATTATATATATAACTATTATATAATAATATATATTATACATATTCTATGTTATATATATATTTTAGTTTTTTCCTTAGCAAGATATGAAGACAACAAAGTAATTCTAGAAAATAAGTAGTTTTTTTCAGTCTTAACTTTTTTACTACTCTTTAATTTTTAAAAATTATTTTTATTATTATATTATTTTTATCACTTTTGTGGCTAATTTTTGTTTTAAACAGAGAAGAAAATTTTACTCCCCAAAACGTAAAAAAGACGGTCATGAATTTCAATGTTTTCTGACTGGTGCAATTTTAACATATTTCTGAAAAATATTTAGAGTACTGTGAAAAAGTCAAAACCGTTGTCAGCTTTCCTTATCTATTTGTTTTCCAGTATTTATTGATAGCCTACTTCTACCAGGTTTGCTAAGTGATGGAAATATGTATACCTTTTTTTTCTTGTCTGTTAATAATGTGTGGTAAGGGCCTATTTAGAATATATTTGATTTACTTCAATTTTAAAGTCTCTGTGTCAACATTGAACTGTGTATTTAACAATACACAAAGAATACCCAGTGTCCAGAAATGATTTCTTAAGAAATAAAAAATACATCCTGTCATTTCAAAAATACTCAATTATCAATGTGTTTTTTACATGTTCCATGTAGTTTGAAAATTAACATTAAGTGTCTCAGTGGGAGATGGGTCTATCGATATTCTGAAAGCTGGGCTGCCTTTGAATTGCACTTTTCTAACTGCTGCTCATTGATTATGGCAAACCTACCATGGTTGAAATTGTTAAACACTTTTCTTTCAATGCAAACAGAATTTGGAATTTATTATTTCAATATAATGAGTCAAAAATGTGTTTATGTTACATAGGCAGAAAATGACGTTCTATATAAATTTGACAGCACATCTGGATGGTGTAGACAATTTATATTATTGGATTATGAAAGAGGGGAGGAAAGGACAACAGAGAAAAAAG
This sequence comes from Indri indri, assembly GCA_004363605.1. Lineage (NCBI taxonomy): Eukaryota > Metazoa > Chordata > Mammalia > Primates > Indriidae > Indri > Indri indri. The sequence goes on from RJWJ010004006.1 coordinate 13,223, forward strand.
TAATCAATATGGCTAGAGTTTGGAAAACCCAAATTTGTATCCCCATTGGTTAGCACCTATCTTCTTAGGATCAGATTATCTTGGTTCAAATTTTGACTCTGCTTCCTACCAACAATATGACATTGGTCAGCTTACTTAAGAGATTTGTTCCTCAGCTTCATCATCTGTAAAACAGGAGTGTTCATAGCACAAAGTGCTACAAATGCAAAGCATTGTTGTGAAAGTTAAATGAGCCAATACGAATAATGGCTTAGAATTGTGTCAGGCTCAATAAACATTAGCTATTTTTGTTATTATGCAATATTTGCTTTCCTTTTTCCTCAAATTACTTCTTATTAGGAATATTGACTTGTTGTTGATCCAAGATTCAAACTGTACAACAATAAAGTAAATTTGAGGTACTCTTCACAAATTTTTGTTGTGCTAAAAATGACTTGCATTATAGCTCAGTAAAGTTTGAAATAAATTAGATACTTACTGAGACATGATTCTATCTTTTCATCTCGTCTCTTCTCTTCTCTTCCCTTCTCTTCCCTTCTCTTCCTCTTCTCTTCCTTTCTTCTTTATTTTTGTATAAAGAGATTGCTATTGTAACAAAGATTTTAGTAACCTGTTGAAATATTACTGTCACCTTAAAAGGTGAAGTTTACAAAAATTATTCTTACTCTGCTAGCCTTGAAAGCATCCAAAATGAACCTTGGGATGTTATAATAATTTGCATAATGAAACAAATCTAATTATTAATAGTCATATGCTTCTAAGCCATTTACGTTTACATTTTTTTTTTCTTTTTCCTGCACAGCAAGGCGGTAGGGGTAGAGGAGTGACAATCAGCCATTGCTCAGACTTCCTGGCTGCATGAGCAAGTCTAGATGCTTGTCGTACCTTCGTTGTGGCTTAGCAGCACTTCTCTTGATTAATGCAAACTACATAATACAGACTCTCTAATCAACACAGACTACAAATACATATATATAATACAAACTATAAAATATAAGATAGAACTGGTCCTTCTAGATCTTCCTGCTCAAAGGGCGGTCCTAGGAACAACAGTATCTGCATGACCTGGGAATTTGGCAGAAACAAAGAATCTGAGACTCCACCCCAGGCTTTCTGAATCAGAATTTGCATTTCACCAAGATCTGCTGGCAATTTCTGGGCACATTAAAATGTTGAGAAGCACATTTTCTCTCTTGCAAATTACAAGATATATAATCTGTATTTAATTCAGCTTGTGTTTACGTTTACATTTTATAAAAAGATATGTGATCATTTGTTCTAAATAACAATGTCAGGAAGAAACAGAATCCATAATCAACCCTTATATGTAAAACAATGAAAGTAGCAGTTATTTAGACTCCTGTTTTGTACATGATTTTTCTTGGTATAATTTGAGGTAATTGATCCCATTTCTTTTTGTTAGAGTTTACATTGTTTTATATGTCTTTTCCGTAGATATTGTATATGATATTTATTTTGTTTTAGAACCATTTATGTAACAATTATTTATACTTGTCTATTTTGTAATATTGTTTGTTATTTTAATTCCTAATGCTATACCCCTAATACTGTGAATTTTGCTTCTTAAATAAATCATGTTTTCATTTAATGATTAGATTAACTTACATCTAGTACTCCATTATCTTCTGGTACTTACTGGTATGGAACTAAAATCTAAATTCAGCTTGATTTTTTTTTCCTACGCTGGTAGGTTTTTAAAAAATTATTGGTGGTTGAAGAAAACTTTCTTAAATTTTAAAATGCCAATATTATATAAGGATACACACACACACATATATATATACACACACACACACGTTATGATATTTTTCATTATTTTTTGGACAAATAGTTGGAATCATTTTATTTTTGTTTATAAAAAAGTCATGCATTTTAGAAAAAATATACAGTTCATTTTTAAAAAATACAGAATACTACAAAGAAGAAGTTTAATTCACCCTTTTCACCCTATCACAAGATAATGGTTTCATGATGATTATTTAAAAATCTGTCTCTCTCACACTCTTCATCTCTCCCTGGATCTCTGTCTCTCAGTCTCTATCTATATATGTTTTATATATATGTATACATGCACACACACACATACACACACACAGACACTAATGTATGTACACACATTATATACACACATGCATACACATGCAGATATTTTACATAAATTAATAAATCTGTATATGCTATTCTGTATTCTGCTTTTTGAATTTAGCCACCTATTATGAAAATATTTCTATGTCAAGAGAAACCTTTCATCTTCTCAAGTACCTTAATGGTATTCCATTGTGTTTGTGTGCCACTTTATTTTATTTCTTAGGGAACAAATAAAGTGGTAAACAGTAATGGTACTACAGTAGCCTACATTTACGGCATTCTTATTATGTACTGGGCACTATGCTTATCATTGAACATGAAGTATTTTAATTAGTTCTCATGACAACGCTTCATCATCTCTGTTTTTCACAGGAGAAAACTGAAGGACAGAGAGGTCAAGAGACTTGCATATGTTTTATTTGATAATAAGTAGCAGAGCTACATTTGGCTAGGCAATTAAAACCTCCAGGGCACATCCTTAACTGCTATGTCAGTGTTCCTTAAACTGTAACCTGAAGACAGGCATCAAATTCATTTGGGGACTTGTTTAAAGATAAATGCCTAGGCTCCATTTGGTATCTACTGTATCTAAGAATAAAATCTAGATAAGCTGAATTTATAATAAACTCCCCAGGTGATTTATTTGAATTTTAAATGAATCTAGTCTGCTTCCTGTTTTCTTAATATCTGTGTTTTTCATTGTAATTAACATGATGATAAACATATTTTTTCAGTCTTTTCCTACACTCCTAATTGGCTTCCTAAATACATTATATCAACTAGAATACACATTTTCATGTAAAAATTGCCAAACTATTCCCCAGATTGGTTGGCCTACTTACATTCTCCCCTCAAATAATATACTCGTTTTCCCATATTATTGCAGCATTGTGTAATGGCTACACTATGGACTCTAGAGCCAGAAGATGATTTTTCAGAACTGAGTTATGTAGGTTACTACCTACGTGACTTTAACCTATCTAACCTCCCAATGTCTTGGCTTTGTCATGTGTGAAATAAGGACCATAATTTCACCCATTCATGTGGTTAACTTGAAGATTAAATGAGTTAATATTTGTAATATACTTACAACGGTGTCTGGCACTAAATTAGTGCTATATAAGTTTCTGATAGCTAAATATTCTTTATTCAACAAATAATTAACGTATGTTCATTATGTGACAGAATTATATCTAAACATTGAATCAAAACATTTGGCAATTTATTAGGCAAAAAATAATGTTATTGCTTTTAATTTGTGTGTCTAATGACTTGTTTGATCTGTAAATTCAACTCTTTCTCAGCTTGGAAATTTTTTCTCATATATATAATTATTTTGTCAAGTTGTTTTACTGTTTACTTTTCAGAGGCTCCAGTGATTTTTATGTTGGATCTTCTTTGTTAATAAAATATATACCTTCATCTCTCTGGTCATTGTTCCTCTTTTATTAGTGTCATCTATCAAGTGAGAAAGCCCTGGAACTTGTTCTCCACATAACTGATTTTTTTTTTTTTTTTTTACTGTGTGAAATCTACCCGTTAATACCAGTGCTGAATAAATGTTGTGATGATACATTTATTTTAAAAATTTCCTTAGTATCTGTCAGTGGCCTGCCTCTCAAACATTATATTTTCAATTTTTCTGTCACTTTCTCTAAGATTTCTGAACTTTTCTCACCACAAACTTACAGCCAGTTGACTTTCAACAAAGATGTCAAGAATATACATTGGGTAGTATGGACATTTTAATGATATCGATTCTACCAATCCTTGCGCAAGCTAGGTTTTTCCATCTGTTTACATCTTCTACAGTTTCTTTTCTTAGTGTTTCGTAGTTCTCCCTGTATATGTCTCTAACATCTTTCATTAAATATATTCCTAGACATTTAATTTTCTTTGAGACTATTGTAAAAGGTATTGCATTTTTTATTTGAATTTTGCCTTGACTGTTATTGGCGTATATGAATGCCTCAGATTTGTGTGTATCACAAATTGGCGTATATGAATGCCTCAGATTTGATTTTGTATCCTGCGACTTTGCTGAATTCATTTATCAATTCTAGAAGTCTCTTGGATGAATCCTTGGGGTTTTCTAGATATAATACCATATCATCGGCAAAGAGAGAGAGTTTGATCTCATCTGTCCCCATTTGGACACCCGCTCTTGCCTAATTGCTGTGGCGAGGATTTAGAGCACTATGTTGAATAGAAGTCGAGATAGAGGGCAAACTTGTCTGTCTCTGGTTCATAGAGGGCAACCTCGTCTGGTTCTGGAACATCTCCAATCATTAGAGAAATGCAAATCAAAACCACAATGAGATATCACCTAACCCCAGTGAGATCAGCCTCTATCAAAAAATCCCAAAACAACGAATGGTGGAGAGGATGTGGAGAGACAGGAACACTCTTACACTGCTAGTGGGACTGCAAATTAGTGCAACTTCTGTGGAAAAAAATTTGGAGATACCTCAAAGAGCTAAAAATAGAAATACCATTCGATCCAACAATAGCACTATTAGGCATCTACCCAAAAGAGCAAAAGATATGCTATAATAGAGACATCTGCTCCCAAATGTTTATGGCAGCACAATTCACTATTGCAAGGATGTGGAAACAACCCAAGTGCCCATCAATCCATGAGTGGATTATTAAAATTTGGTGTATGTATACAATGGAATATTACTCAATCATAAGAAACGACAGTGATCTAGCACCTCTTATATTTTCCTGGATTAAATTTAAGCCCATTATCCAAAGTGAGGTACCACAAGATCAGAAGAATGTTCTCCACTTGCAGTCTCCATCAGATTGGTACTAACTGATGAACACTAGGGTGCTCACATGGCAGTAATACTCTCCAGGGATTAGGGGGATGGGGGGTAAACCTGCAATTAAAGACATGGGGAGCATTGTAGAGGGGAAGGGCGTGCCTCTAACCCTCGCTTGGGTGAGGCAAAGACATAAAATGTAACCATAATGTTTGTACCCTCATAATACCCTGAAATAAAAAAAAAAAAAGAATAAATTGCCAATTTTCATCATTAAAAAGAAAAAAGAATATACATTGGGGAAAGGACAGTCTCTTCAATAAATAGGGCTGGGAATACTGGATAACCACATGCAGAAGAATAAAACCAGACCCCTTTCTCTCATCGCATACAAAAATCAACTCAAAATGGATTAAAGACTTAAAGGTAAAACCCCAAACTACAGAACTACTCCAAGAAAACATAGGGGAAATGCTTCACGACATTGATCTGGAGGAGACTTTTTCAGATAGGAACTCAAAGCACAGGCAATAAAAGCAAAAACAGACAAATGAGATTACATCAAACTGAAAACCTTCTGCACAACAAAGGAAACAATCAACAAAGAGACAACCTACAGAAGGAAAGAAAATATTTGCAAACTATGCATCTGACAAGCAATTAATATCCAGAATATATTAGGAACTCAATAGCAAAAGGCTAAATAATCCAATTAAAAATGGGCAGAGGGCCTGATTACTCACATCTCAAAAGAAGACATAGAAATGTGCAAGAAGTATATGAAAAAATGTTCAACATCACTAATCATCAGGGCAATGAAAATCAAAACCACAATGAGATATCACTTCACCCCAATTCAAATGGCTATTAATAAAAAAAGACAAACCCCCCCCCCCACAAATGCTAGCATGATGTGGAGAAATGGGAACTCTTATACACCATTAGTGAGTATGTAAAGTAGTATAGCCATTATGGAAAGCAGTATGGAACCTCCTCAAAAAATCAAAAATAGAGCTACCACATGATCCAGCAATCCTACTGCTGGATATATATCCAAGGAAAGGAAATCAGCAAATCAAAGAGATTTCTGCACTCCCATGTATACTGCAACAGTATTCACAATATCCAAGATACAGTGATATTGGAATCAACCTAAGTGGCCATCAACAGATGAACAGATAAATAAAATGTGGCATATATACACAATGGGATACTATTCAGCCATAAAGAATGAAATCCTGTCATTTGTGGCAACATGGATGAACTTGGAGGACATCATGTTAAGTGAGGTAAGCCAGGAACAGAAAGGCAAATACTGTGTGATCTCACTTATTTGTGGAATTTTAAAAAGCTGATATCATAGAAGTACAGAATAGAATAAGGTTATCAGCATCTGGGGAGAAAAGGGGAGAGGGAGATATGGAAAGAGGTTGGTAGACACGTACAAAATTACAAACGGATAGGAAAAATATTTTCTGGTGTTCTATTGCACCGTGGGGTGACTACAATTAACAATATAATATTGTATATTTCAAAATAATTAGAAGACAGGATTTTGAATGTTCTCACCACAAAGAAATGATGAATGTTTAAGGTGATGGATAAGCCTACACAGTGTATACATGTGCTGAAACATCACACAGTGCCCCGTAAATATGCACAATTATTATGTGTCAATTAAAAATGATTTTTTTAAAAAATAAGAAGGACAATGTAGATTCTGCTGGAAAATTCTTTCTCTGTAGTATTTTCCCAAAAATTGTTCTTCTTTTTGTGTGTTGTAATCATCTCCTTGTTTGGTTATGTTTTGTTTACCTCATTTTTTTTTTCTTTTACTTATTTTCAATAATAAAAGACCAATTCAAATGTGGAAGATACCCTTCAGGTATCCTCACTCTGTTTGCATGCTGTTTCACTTGAATGTTATTGGATTAATTCAAGTAAGTTTATGCACACCAGAGACGAATATTCTAGGAACTAGAACCACATATAGTCCAAGCAAGTTTCTGTCTGTTTTTTGCTCTGTATGCGATAAATATGTTGTGAAAAGGCCAGCTCTCCTTATTCGCATTGATTCATGTACTAGTTATTTATCCACTTTTTCTCAGCTCTAAATCGTCTCATTTACAGTCTATTTTGTGATGTTGGACGGGGATCCTAAAAACTGTGTTTTCTACATTCCCTCATCAACTGATTTCCCATTGAGATCAGAAGAATTAGAGGGATATTGGAAAGAGAGAGGGCGGAGAAGATACCTATTTCCTGCTGTCCTGCCACTGTCAACATTGGTTCTACCCCTGCAGTTGTTCTAACCTCCAGCTTCTTTTGACCAGCCCAGCAGAGTGCCCTCAGGCTCTGTCTCCTTAGAACTCTTGGCACCAGCTCTGTGGGAAGCTCCTCTGACATCCTGGGTTCCTGTAACTTCACTCTTTCCCTTTTGTCCCTCTAGGCCTTTGGACAGGTTGTGGAGAGGGGAGGAGATTGCTACTTCTTGCTGTTACTTTTATCTGGGTTATCTCAGTGTTAACTTAGGAAGACACCCTTCCTTATCAAGGAGCTTTGGCAATGGAAAAGGTCAACTGTTAAAAAGCTTTCTAAGCTTTCTCTTTGAAATGGCTGCACTTTCTCTGGAATTCCTTATGCAACTGAAAATGAAAGCTACGATGATAAAAATGCTTCAAAATGAAAAAGTGAATGCCCTTATGTATTCCACAGCCCACCTTTACCACTAAACCCTTACCTGTCCAAACAACAGTTGACTATATTTATTTATTTGTTCTGTAAGTACCACTTATATTTACTTAATCTTTCTTTTTATAATACTACATGAATACCTTAAGAATAAGCATCAAGACAGCTTCTGAGGTCCTTCTTTAAGTAAACCCCCATTACTTTATATCTCACAGGAAAGATTGAAGTTCTTATAAGAGAAGTTCAAGAAAAAGTTAGCCCAATCTACAGCTTTGTTAATGAGCAGGGGACATCGTTTGCCTAATTCATAAATAAATGCTATGCATTATTCATAAACAAATGATAAATTGTTCAAAAGAGGGCAAGTGATAGATTATATATCTGTCTCTGTATCTAATTATTAACCACATATAAATCAATTCAAGATTCAAGTGTTCAGAAGTACCATAAACTGAGTGGCACACAGAAATACATGAGGATATGTCAATAGCGATACCTTTCTCTGTAAATATTTGTTAAATTTTTCCTATGTGAAAGATTCTTCAGCTATATAAATACGGAAATGGTGTGGTTTTCAGGAAGTTTCATCTGGAAGGGACAGGACCACAGACAACCTAAGAAAAGAGCTTGGCTACATAGGCAGAAAAGCAGAGAACATGTACAGGAAATGGGAAGGGGCTCACTTCCTACAGTGGGGTGGAGCGTAGGGTTTATGAACAAGAAAAGTGAGTGATAGGGCTTGACAGGTGAATTGGAGAAGGATCGTGGAAGAATATGAATAACTATTAATAATATCTCACGTTAACAGAATGCTTAACATTAGCTTTATACTCCCTTTGCGTGTATCGATTCTTTAATCATCACAATAGCACTCTTAGGTAGGTGCTAATATTATCATCTCAGCTATGTAGATCGAGATGTTGAAGCACAAGAAGCTAAGCAATTTGCACAAGGGTAACATTTTGGAATCTATAGAATTCGAGTCTAGACTACAGCTTCAGAGCTCTTAACTGTTGTGCAATAAGGCATTCTGAAATAATGGTTAAGTGAAGAGCTAAATAATTTGACAATTTTTTGTAGGCAATGACATTTAATAATAACTTATTATAATGGAGTAGTTACTACATGGTAAGCACCCCACTGAGTACTTTACATACATCATCTAATTTAATTGTCACATAAGCTAGGGCACTGAAGATTCTAGAGGCGAAGTAATAAAATTTACCAAAACATGAAAGTAATGTTTCAGGGAAAATATCTAGCAGATTGCATATTGGATTAAACTGGGGAGGAAAGATAAGTGAGGAGAAAATCAGTTATGAAAGTGTTTTAATAATCTAGGGTCTAAACTAAGGTAATGAAAATGGGGGAAGAGAAGAAGAAACTAATATGCGATAACGCAGAAGTAGAATAGATATGTGGCTACTAATCATTATAACAAGAAAGGGGTAGTGAAAAATTGTTGACAAATCTCAGATTTGGAACCGGGGTAACCGAGAGAATAGGCACACCAGTGAGAGAAAGAGGGAGGGAGGGAACCAGAAGACAAGGGAGCAATGCTTTATCAGAGGTAAATTTAGGAAATTGATGGGCCATTCAGCGGGAGTGGTTTAGGTCTTGAGAAATGTTGACAAAGAGATCAGGGAACTTTCAGACTAGGGAGATAGTCTCAGGACTGATCTGTGCAGGAAGCAAAGCTGTAAGATTGGAGAGATAGCTAATAAAGTGGGGTGGAGAGATAGAGGATGAGAGAGAGAGAATGAGAGAGAGAGAGAGAGAGAGAGAGAATGAGAGAGAAATGCTGAGGATGGCTTCCAGCTCCTTGAGGGTGAGGAAGGAGTTGTCTTCTCACTCTGCTTCCTCCTTACGTTCCTCCATCTTCTTCTCCGTCATCTCCTCTTTCTCCTCCTTTTTCCAGTATCTTGGTATATAGTAGGTGCTCAGTATTGAACGAATGAATGATAAAATGAAGAAATGAATGAATGAAGAGAGGAATTTTAAGAATACTTATATTTGAGAAGCTAAAGAAATAAAGTCAGAGAAGAGAAATAAGAAAAAATAAGAAAATAATCAAGGATTTAAAGTGCACTTATTTAGCCCACAAATTAGTAGGCTGTATAGATCCCAGTTACAGATATACATTTCATTTTGAAAGCAATGCATAAATGCATTTCTTATGAATCCAATCTTATGAATCGAATGTATTAGAAAACTTTTTCATTAGCAGGAATATTTTCATTATTCCTAGAACAAATTGAAAAATAATCCCTTAATGACATTTTGAAGAAACTTAGATTTTTCTATAATAGCATTATTTAGGGTAGAATGTCACTTGTTTAGAAATTAGCCCTCTTCCTAGGAGGAAGGCTCTTTTCTCTTGGACCTTGTAGCATATGTAACAACCTTCAATGTAAACAGAAGGATAGAGAATTGCATTTTCTGACATATGGGAAAAAAGTTTACTTCTCAGAGCAAAGTTGAAAAACTAGAGAAATATATGTATATTATATATAGGTATATACAGTACATAATTTATACTTATAGTCACACATGTGTAACTATATCTTATATGAAGCCATAAAAATGTGACATTTCTCATCTCTCATGTCTATCAATGCATATGTATATAAAAATCCTAATATGTATGTAAATCTAAGCTATAGCTCGTATACATAATTTAATATGTATGTCATATTATACAGAATATACACATGTCATCTGACTATTTTATTTCTTTAATCTATGATTTGACCTTTCATGTGTCCATTTCCAGGCTACTTTCTCACGTTTGTTCCTCAAACTAAAATCTCACACCTTTATGAAAGATGTAGCTCTCAAAATCTTTCTGAGCATTCTATTAATGATGAGCGACGTTATCATGTGTTTCAGAAGAAACATATTGTTGCCAAGGCCTTTTCCTATATTGAATGTATAAACCTGTGTCAGTGGTTTGTCATAGCTCATGTACAAGATTTTGTTTCTTCCCAGCCTGCACAAGTCGCAGAAGCAACTATGACAGTCTGATTGTCAGAATTGCTTTTATGAGAGGGACACAAGCTCTGCCAAGACAGGCACTATTCTGCCCTCTTTTGCACTCAGAAATAAAGTGATTTTGATTTTGTTTTAAGCGCACATTGGCTTTTTAAAAAGCAGGGCAATATGAATGGAAGTTTCTGAGGGTAATTAATTTTTTCCATTTGCACAACTTTTGGATGTCCAAGTTGGGACTAGAATTGAATTTTATTTATTACTTATTTTTCTTTTACATTGCTGCCTCAGTGACACACAAAGTGAATTCCATTTTCTAATTACACTTAATTATATGGGTGTAATTTCATCAAAGGAAAAATTGTATTCGGTCTAACAAGAAAGCTTTCATTTTTCTCCTTTGTCATTAGAGTTCATACCTACTGATGGTTCTAGATGTTTTAGGGACGTAATGTGGAACATCAAAGGGTTTCTCTGCTGAGCCCTCTCTTTCCTTCATTCAGTGTGGCCTATCTACAGGCAGTTGAGCCTTGGTGTACGTTCTATGCTTTCTCTCACAGGTAAGATACTTAATCAAATTGAAGATGCCAAAAGTTGTGATAATTTTATAAATGCCTGTGTCTTGTAAAAGCAGATCTGCAAATGTTGTATTTTACCTCAGAACTTCTGTTTCTGTGAAATTCATGTTGTTCCTCCTTGTCAGCTTGACTGAATGTCCCTTTTCCTATTGGTGGTGCTGAATTCTCTGTGGGTGACCAAGTTTGTGCAAGCATATAAAATTTACAAATCAAAGATGGGCAATCGTCATTATTTCCCCCAACCTTTTGAGATTCTAAAACATGAGTTGGAGAAATTCAAAGCAAACAGTTATTTTTAGCCTACATTGATGGGCTTTTGCTAGATATAAGGAATTAGGAAGGGCCAGATAATGATATAAAGAAATAACATGGCTTCTTGGCCTTTTGGATAAGATCAAGCGTGAAGAAATAAGATTGTCCAAACAATTCCCCCTACTCAAGAGAAAAAAGACAGTTTGAGATGCTCATCACATGGTAGAGGTTTGTAGTTTTCAACCTGGGCTCCTCACCTGAATCACAGAACACGGAAAATGCTTCAGTGACTGTTTTCTCAGTCCTCCTAAAGAAGGTAAATGACTAGCACCATATTAGATTCAGAGAAGAGATAATAATTTCTTGCATTTAATGGATGCCAACATTGGTATTTCATACTTTCATGAAACCTTGGTGAGATAGCCCAAACGTCTCTCCGTAAAGGCCAAATTATTGGGACATACTTGGAATGGTCTTTAGAAGAAGATAGTTTGTCCTACTTTTCTTTTCTGTATGAAGAAAGACTCAAAAAGAGTCAGGTGAATCAAAAAAGGAGAGATTCTTTGGGCACGAGAGTTCAGGTTTTCTTACTTTTTACAAATACTTCAGTAGGATAAAAACAGAACTTTATAAAAATGAAATCCTAGATACTAGATATCTAGAACGTTAACTAACGAGTCTATGCATAGATTAAGAAAATACAGCCTTCATGTTCTATTATATCTTCTCTAGTAATTTGACTCATAAGCTGAAATAAGTTTCCTGAACACAAATCAGAATCAGCACCACACAATCTAATTTCTAGTGCTCATTTCAAGAACAGCAAGAATTTGGCATTTGTCTGCAATGTATTTAAGTCAGGCCCACTGAGCATTTCACTTTTCTACCAACCAAGCTGTGTTTAGATGAATTGAAAGCAAACACTTGTTGACTATTGACTTTTTAGCAAAAGATCTGTCTGCTCTGGAGGCTTTGGCTCTCTGTGCCTGGCAGAAGGTAAGAGCCCATTCTTTATTCTAAAGATCACTTGTGCTCTCCTCTGAGGCTGCCTGTTGGGCCTTCCCACCCACAGTTCCCATATCTTGCAAACTCTCTTCTGGTGGCCATAGCCCCTGAGCCTCTGGTTTCCCTTCTGCCTACTCTCCACAGACTCTCTTTTTGTCGGAATCCCATCCTGTCTTCTTGAGAAGGAATAAGCTCGCTTTCCCATGCTGTCCACATCTCTTTTGTTGGAAACAATCATGCATCTTTGACTTTGATAAATTCATAGAGTGCAGGCTGAGCCCAGTGCAACTACTCTCCTTCAAAATGCAGTCCTCTGTGTCTGGCAACTCCAGGGGCCTCTCTCTCTAATTTCATTGAAGGCCCAACTATAGGAATATGGCTAGCCAACTGGTACCTCCACTCTTTCTCCCTGGCAATGAGGGAGTGGGACTTACAGCAAGGCCTTGTACAAGGACATCTTCTTCAGAATTGGTCTCTTTAAAATCATGCTACTATGCCCAGAGACCCCTTTTTATATTCTCTGTCTCTTTACAGAGTTCAATGCCAATAATACTGGTCTTGCACATTATTTTTTGTAATTTTCCATGCAAAATATAAAAAATACTTCACTACAAATTACCCTGTTAAAGTGCATCATTGCTTGACAAAGGGAATTCACTCAAACATTCGATTATGCCATGATCACATAGTAAGCGTTGGTTATGCCAGCCATCAGAATGTATTAACTCTATTGTGGTTATTAGTTATACAAATGTTTAACTTGATATCAAAATAAATAAATTGAAAATATTGAAGAAGTAATGTTAGTGACTAGTAAAAGTCTTAATCACATGAAGTAGATGGCATTTGTTCATTTATTTGCCTTTCATCATGTAAACCCCATTTCTATTTGGGTGGAATATGTCATTATGTAAAAAATTACTGGGCCAATATACTATATCTCCCTCTATGAAATCTCCAGCGGGGAATCTTTCCTCTCTTACTACCATTAACATGATCTGTTTCAGCCAATCAGACACTGCCATCTGAGACTTTCACTCTTCAACAAGGAGTAATACAGAGATGCAAAGATAGTTAGAAACTGTGTAAATCTAAGTAGAAATGATAGGGTGATTAAGGCCATAGATTTTTTTTAGTTAAAAGATAAGCAAATTTATTTCTTTAAACCTCATATCATTGAATACAGCTTGCGTCCTTAGCAGTATCAGTGAGCAATGACCTAAACCAGACCGATCATAGCACCTTGTCCCCCAGGGTGGGCAAGGGGCCCATATTGGACTAATGGGTGGTTTCTCACAGAATTTTTAAAGTTGGAGTTGGTAGTGAAGAGTTTCTTTCTCTCCAGTTACAAATTTGTAATCCTTTGGGCCCAGAAATTCTGACAGTGATTCCATAGAGCAGGTAGTCTCAGAGAAGGGAAACCAGAGAGAAATAAGATACCAGATATTGACAGGAATCTCTTACAGAGTTTAAATTCCTGGTTATTCTCCTTTCCATCTTCGTCATTCCTGTGGTTCGATTATGCGTACCATTATATTTCCTTTTTTTCTTAGTTTGACATGGGTTTTTGTTGTTTGCCACCTAACCTGAGAAAATTATGATCCGTTACAGATGAAATTATACCTATGACTCATATCACTGTAGTCAGATTTCAGGTCACAGTGGAAAATTAGCAAATTTGCAGTTTGAAAAGTTCATTAGCTTTTGTAGAAAATGTAGGGTCTTACATATAATGAAGATGAACTATGGAAATCCCTAAGTAAACACACATATGCACATGCACACACACACATCATGCATTCTACGTAAAACATTATTCTATCCACAGAGAATACACAACTACAAGAACGAAATTTGTAATAATTGTCTACAGCAGAGGAATAGAATGATAAAACCCTGGAGTCACCCATATCAGACTCAAGTCTGAGCATCATCTATTATTAGCTAAGTGGTTTAAAATATGTTACATAGCTTTGTTCTTTGTAGTACTTATTTCATAGCAATCTTGGGAGAATTGTAGCAGGTAGTGCATGTATAGGGCTTAGCAAAGAGCCTGCCTGAAAATACAGTGAGCTAGAAATAAAAGTCTTCATTATTAGTGTAAGTCTAGAGGCTATTTCTATTCAAGTCTGATATTTTGTGAAGCAACATCTCCCTATTGCAGGAAAGACTTTCTGCCATCTCTGTGTACCTTTCACAAAGCTACATTTCACCCATCACTTTTCGTTCAACGTGATTCATGGCTTAGAAATGACTTTTTAAAAGTGAATAATAAGCAGAGAATAACCTTGATGAGCTGAAGTTAATGGGCGCATAGAAAAACTTTGGTTAATTACAGGCCATGGGAAACTGGTAATAAGTAGTTTAAATATTGATGGAACTGATAGTAAAATATAATTTCAAATGATTTAATTATAATTGATTTAATCATAATCATAGTTGTTTTATGATTAAAATCAATTACTATAAAGCAGGTTGGGGGAAATGTTGCCTTTGTGGATGTGGTAATGTTAAAAACAGCAAATGTAAATAGCCCAATCAAGTATTTATTCATGAAATTCTCTTCCTGATCCATTTTTTTTCTGTAGGATTGATTACCTCTGAAAGCTTTTCTGACATATAAGCTTTTGTATGCTGACAAAAAGGAGGTGAAGCAAAGCATCTTGATCAGCTACAATGTAGATCAATTCTTCACATAGTTACCAGAGTTAAGAGAGCACATTGCATGCACTTAGAAGATGCTTTCCAAGACAAGTTGCAATGGAAAGCCCACTTTGCTTTTATTCATATTTTCATTCTTAAAAGTTCTCAGCAGAAATTCAGGTCCTATCAGGTAAACTCTTTATAAATTGAATTTTTTTTCTTTGACATATTTCAATAAAGAGCAATGATATTCCTTTTTTCAGGTAATCTCAGAAAACATGGATTTTACAGATTTGGGCTCCGGCCGATGCTTCCTGTTATACTTTACGTGCTTACTCATCCAGAAGAACAATTCGAGAACTTAATGTTAATGTTTGTATATGAAGTGGCTTTGGATTTTTCTTCCAGAATAGAGTAGATTTTCAAACAAATCCTAAATAGTATACTTTTTGGCAAGAGGATCCATATTTCAGGGTTTTGAAGTCCCTTCAAGACTAATTTCTTTTTACATAGAACTAATGACCCCCAAAATGTGGGCTTTAAGGATCAAAGATACTTTGAATTGAGTGACTCAGCTGAACTGCAGGAAGGCTCTGGATTGTTGCTTAGACAGCTTTTTGTTCCCAAAGCAACAAAAGGTCTTTCATATTTATTAGAGTTATTGGGTAAAGTGCACAAGAATAATATAATTAAAATTAATCGGCAAACCTGACCTTGTATATGTTCACTCTTCATGATTTATAAACACAGACAGACATACCCATTACAGACTATAGAAAAAAAAGTCTTTTTAAGTATTAATGGTTTGACTTGTTTTCAATGTTTTATATTTTGTATTGGTGAACATAAAATATTTTAAATATATAAAGTTATCACTTGAGAAAATCATGAATGTCAGAGACAGCTTCGGTTTGGAAACACTGTTCTGCACTTACTCTTGTGGTGTGATCTAGGGCGATTTTTCTGAGACATGTATTTCTCATCTGTGAAATGGAGATGATGATCACTGCCTTCAGTGTTGTCATGAGGAAGAAACAGAATCCCAAAGGTAAAGCATCAGGTCCTCTATTTGATGAATAGGAGCTGCTCAATGCATGGTAATTATATTGACGGGTGATGTTAATAATGATGTCTTCCTTCTCTCTTAGCCTGTCCTAGGGAAAGCAATCTTGAACGCTGTTCCTATTTGCTATCATCCTTTTGAGGTTACGCACACAACACACAAACAGCTGCTTCTGTGTACTTAATATCAGTTCCAACCTATGGGGCTTTTCAAAGAAATTGTTTTTGTAGGCTGAACACGATAGAAATAAATTTCCCTACTTTAATTACCCTGTTTGGAGTCTTATGACTTTGCCTCTTTTTTATATCAATTTAATATGCAAATATTAAATTGACTAAAAACCAGTGACTAAAAACCAGTCCTTTTAGAGATGATTGTGACTTTCTATTATTGAATTTTGTACTTTTCATGTAAAAAATAAATTGTTGCAATATATGCTTTATCCTAATCACTTAAATAGTACTGAGTATGAAGAAATTCATCTAATGATAATTCATAATTGTGATTCTTGAACTTCAGAAAGAATTTTCTGGACAATAACAAAACCACAGCATGGGAAGTATTTTATCATGTGTATATGTGAAATAGCAAATAAAAAATTGTTGACCATGTGAGTAAACCTTAAAGGATTCTACAAAGATTATAAACAACTTACTCATAGCAATTTTACTGCAAGGTTGTGCTTAAAAATAAGGGCAGGATATCAGTACATTTTGGAAATGTTAGAAGTATGTATCTGCCTCATCTTATAATACATGTTTCTAGAGTTTAATAGTATAAGGAGAAAGAAGGTAAACATATTGAAGAAGAGGGATCAGGAAGTAATTTTTTAATATTTTCTCTAATTTTTAATATTTTCTCTAACATGAGACACATGTTCATCACCATCTTAATATTCATTAGTATATAAAAAGCAGCAAAACTGTAACTCAGTTGCAAACTGCAGGGTGTCCAAAAAGTCACCATACATAGAGAAGATGGGAAATTGTGGCTTTGAATTTTACAAAATTTTTCTTTCGAATGGAGACTTTTGGGACACCCTGTATTGCAAACTTCTGCAATATTTCAGCAAAATAAATTTAATTATTAAATAGAGTCTACAAAATTCCACTTACGTTAAAGGAAGAATAAAATTTGAGTTTTTCCCTTTGTTTTTAAATTTAGGTTTTTAATGGTTGTTTTTAGTGTCAGACTCTGTGTAAACTTATTTCTTCCTATGACTGCAATCCAAGACCCAACTAGTGAGTTTACCACTGAATTTTTTGTTTCAAGAGTAGCTAGTTCCCATGGTACCAGCAGAGGGCAGCACAGCATAGATATTAAAACTAAACCTATTTTCTTTCACATCAAGAGCAAAGGGAAACGGCATGCAATCTGATTTAACTTGAGTGGGATGTATGTAGCCAATGACAGTTCTTTTGTATGGGATATTTAAGATTAAATGGAGAGGGCCTTAGAACTTCAAGAGACTAGATAATGCTATTCAACACTAACTGAGCAGCTACCACTACCATAATTTATGCCCATTGAATTGAAAAAGGCCATTCAGGTTATTCTTTCAATGAACATTTAACCTATTGAGCACATAGCCTAAGATTTAAAATGAATAACTAGATTAAGAAAAATAAGAAAGACAGAAAGACAGCATGAAAGTTGTGAATAGAACAGTCTTGACTTTTTCTTCTTTGTAGGACTTCTCTGCTTACTTGATATCCTATGCTTTCATCTCTCTGTCACAGACAGACACTAACCAATCTCATACCTACCATTCTGCCTCTCTAGCAGAGTTAAATTGGGATGCTCTCAAAACATTCTAAAGTACTTTGGGTGAAACTGTACGAATTTGTTCCCTAAGAACAAGAGAATCAATCAGTGAAGTACAATCATATAATCAGCAAAGTTGGTGACATTATTTTAATAGAAAAAAAGTCTATTACCACATTGAATACTTTATGGAATAAGCAATTTACTAGGTATTTCTATACCTCTAATCTAGAATAATGTTCATTATCTGAAGGATGTTTAACATTTGAAATAGGAGGTGAAAAATCTACTGGCCATACGGAATGGAACTATTTTCTCCTGTCATTTGTATCCACAGGGACATTATGTTTTTAGAACTGAGAAGCAAGTAAAAACATACTTAAAAGTATTCTCTTCTTTTGGTTCCTTCATCAAACCACCGGGGGTAATAAAAAGCATGGTTATGAGATAATTGTTTTGCAAATGGAGCCCTTCTTTTAAGCTCTTCAGCTAGTGGGAGGTCCTTATGCCTGCTGGGACATTTTGAGAAAAAGAACAACAAGATGTCTTTCTCCTCAACAACAGCTTCTATTATATTAACCTCCTGATGTTTGGCTCAGGGGGTTATGATTATGATCCCACTGACGTCAGCCACCCATCAAAAATAAAGGAGTGATGTTTTGCTCTTCAGTGAGAGGCTGAAGACTGAGTGGTTTTGTACCCAATAATGTAACTGTGTGAGAATTAAGTGTGAGGAACATGTTGTGCTGTCCTCCTAGCTGTCTATTTGTGATGTTACTCAACTCAACAAATACCTAGTGAGTTTCTACCATGGTTCTAGTGGTACATTCGGTATGTCAGGTATGCAGACATTAGACAAGTCACCTGCTCTTCAGAAACCCTGTGGAGAAGAGGTTGACACCAACAAAAAAATACAACACGATTTAAAGGCTAACTTGAAATGACTCCTGGCAGAAAGGAAGTGTGACTTAGACATTAAATGATTCTGCTTGATGTCTAGGAGAGAAAAAAAAATTCCTGAGGCGTAGATACATACAGGATAATGTTCTACCTTTCTGCCTGGTATCATTTACATATCCCAAGCTACTGAAATAAAAACACTCATCACTCTATACACATTCAGGCATTCTGATGAGTAGGCTCTTCTACTTTTCTCATTTTGTAAATAAGGCAATCACGTTGTTGGAAGATTAAGTGGTTAGTCTAGGGGCGAAAGTGTTAGGAGTTAGGGATAGTATTTGAATATACACTCTTCGAATTTTTTTGTCTTTTGTGCAGCACAGAGTTGTGAGAGCCATTTCACGAACTTTCAATAATAACAATAGTAATGGTGTCATTAAATATCCACTAAAATAAAAAGATTATGTCTGCTAATTTAAAAAATTTTTCATATTAAGGATAAAATACTAAAAACAAAAATCCAGAGAATGACAAAAGCCGACTTGTTTCTCTGTGCACTGTGACCATGCTGAAATAAAACGAAGTAACTATCAAATTCGAAACTGAGTGATTCCAAGCAATGTGTTTCTGCAGTGACTGTAGCATTGCAGCCTATTGGTTCCTGGGTGCGCTCATGGCCCAAGAATGACCAGACACACCACAGTAAGGCAAGCAAGAAAATGAGATTTATTGAGGAGACAAAGATAGGATTATAGAGCAAGAGCAAGATATAGGTTTACAGAGTGAGAGACATGTCACAGATGACAACCAGACCCATTGTCATAGCAAAAGAGAGAGAAAAGGGTTTGATTATGGTCTGGGTCTTGTTTTATAGGGTCCAGATTGGGACCTCACTTGTGGCTCAGATGTCACCATGGAACCACTTTGATGCGACAGTTGGGAGTTATATGACCTGAGTCTTACTGCACATGTGGATCTCCTATGAGCAGAATGCTCTGAAAGCCCAGTTGAGGGGGTGAACTGCAATGGCACCCATTTTCATCCCTAAGAGACCCAAAATCCCTTGCTATCTACCTAACAAGTATTCTTCACTGATAGTAAAACTCTTATCAGTATTGCCGTTTTCACCTTGTGAGTCTGAAAGCTTTTCTAAGACAGGCATAATGTCTTACAAAACTCTTAATACCTCATGCAATGTTACCTGCTAATAGGAAAGGGTTCACTTGTCTAACACAGATCATTTACAGGTTGGCCTCCCAGGAAAGGAAATGATCTCCCTGCAAAGTTCCATCAAACTGGCTATGGCTGGTGATTAAGATAATTAATTTAGGTCAAGGACGAGGCTGTTAGCTTGATTGGTGATGTGCCTAATTTGGCCTCTACCTGCCACAATATAAAACAGGAACCACAAAATTTAGACTCCAACCCCTGATCATCTCAGAGAGCTGAGCTGGCAGGTTAGAACTACAGTCAAACTTCTATCATATATTGTATCATGGTCCTTGAGCAAAACAGGAGAGGGGTCATTAATCTTTTAATTATTCAGCTTAAAAATCCTACAGTGTGAGAGACAATGGGAATCTCCACTCTTACAATGCTATTACAACCTGGCAGCACTTAAGATAAAGGAATTTCAGAGGAGGACATTGTCCATTCAGAAGAAAGGAATGAAGAGCATCATTTTTCTTTGAGTTTAGGCTGGCAAAGTGGTCAGTCTGATGGAGTGGTCCCTCAGTGGGTCACTAGGCAACTGATCCCCTCAAGCTTCAAAGTAGCCAGGTTCTCAGAAGGTAGGCAGAAGCTTTTGCTCTCCAAATGCAGATGTTTCTACACAACATTTCAGCTATCGAATGAGTTGGGAGTGATGGCCCTTTTCTATTGAAATATCCCAAATCCTTCCCTCAGTTAACTCTTTCTTTTTAAAATTTTATTTTACTGTAATAAGAACACTTGAAATGAGATCTGCCCTCTTAACAAACTTTTAAGTTTGCAATACATTAGTGTTGACTATCAGTACAATGGTACACAGCAAATCCCTGGAACTTATTCATCTTGCTTGATTTTAACTTTATGCCTTTTGATTAGTAATTCCCTGTTTCCTCTCCCCCCGTCCCTGGTAACCACCTTTTTACTCTGATTCTATGAATTTGACAATTTTAGATACCTCATAAAAGTGGAATCATGCAGCGTGTGTCCTTCCAGATCTGGCTAATTTCACTTAGCATAATGTCTTCAAGGTTCATCCATACTGTCCTGTATTGCAGAATTTCCTTCTTTTGTAAGATGACTAGTATTCCATTATAGGTAGATAACACTGTGTATTCTTTATGTTTTCATACAGCAATGGATATTTAGTTTTTTCCTACACTTTAGCTGTTGTGAATATTGCTGCAATGAACATAGGAGTACAGTACTAATATCTCTTTGAGACTCTGATTTCAATTCTATTTAATAAATACCCAGAAGTGAGATTACTGGATCATATAATAGTTCTGTTTTTAATTTTTGAAGGAATCTCCATACTGTTTTCCACAGCACCTGACCATTTTGCATTCTCACCAACAGTGTGCAAGGGCTCCAGTATCTCTACATTCTCATCAAAATGTGTTTTTTTGTTTTTTTCATAATGGTCATTATGAGAGGTGCAAGGTAATATCTCATTGTGGTTTTGATTTACATTTCCCTGATGGCTAGTGATATGAGCATTTTTTTTCAAGTACCTGAAGACCATTTGTGTATCTTCTTTAGAGAAATGTCTATTCAAATCCTTAGCCCTTTTTTTAAATTGGGTTATTAGTTTATTTCTATTGAATTTGTAGGAGTTCCTTGTATATTTTGGAGATTAACCTCTTGTCAGATATACGGTTTACAAATATTTTCCCCTGTTCTATAGATTACTGGCTCTCTTTTTTGTTGCTTATGCTGTGCAGAGAATTTTTAGTTTGATAGAATCTCATTTACCTGTATTTGCTTTTATTGACTATGCTTTTGATGTCATATTCATTAAATCGCTGTCAAAACCAATGTCACAAAGCTTTTCTCTTTTGTTTTCTTCTAGGAGTTTTATAGTTTGAGTTTTTAATTCATTTTGAGTTGATTTTTGCATATGGTATAAGACAAGAATCTAATTTAATCATTTTGTATGAGGATATTCATTTTTACCACCACCACTGCGCCCTCCAGATGGGATCAGCCCTGTTGGCTGCATGGCCCTGCTTCTGGCTCAGAAGCCCTGCTTAGAGGCCCTGCTCAGAAACCCTCCTTCAGGCTCCTCCCCAGTCCCAGCTTTGAGATTCTCATGCCAGAGCCTGAGGCTTTGCCTCTGTGCCTCCAGAGCCCCCAACAGGCCTAAGACACCATCCCCAAGGCTTGGGGGTCCCCAGTTCCCCTGGCCTGGCAGCAGTGGCGAGGCTCTGGGGTGGAGTCCCGGAGTGCAGGTGCAGCACTGGAATCTTGGGTGGGGCAGATCCGATCTGGAGGGCAGAGTCAGCACCGAGCAGGCAGGAGGCAGTTGGGGCCTGGAGGGCAGAGTTGGGGCAAACAAGCAGCTTCCACAGCCTCAGGGACCACATGGATGCCAGGTCAGGTGGGCAGAGGTCAGTTCCAGTGACCCAGGGACCTTAGAGTTCTCGCCCCACTCCCAGGACCAGCCAAAGAGGTCGCCCAAAGTCTCTCAGGTTGGGGCCTGCTGCACGCCAGTCGATTTCTGTGTTCAGGTCCCATTTCCCTGCACGAGAGAAGCACTTGGCTTCCAGTCACAGGGTATGGTTCAGGGAACCCTCCCATTAGTCCACTCCCTGCCCAGCCCAGTGCCGACCTGGTGCTACGCACCCAAGAGCTCAGGATGATTTTAGCTGCTGCCCAATCGCCACCATACCTGTTGTCTGGTGTGATGACTCTGCACAGACTCCAGGCAGGTCCCCAGTCCGACCAGGTAGAGGTCTGTGGCAGTGGAGGGAGCCATCTCACAACTCGCACAGCAGAGGAAGGGTTAGCACGATGCCCCAGCACTCTAACCTATAGTCACCTTTTTTTCCACACTGAGTGTCTCACGTTGCTTCTCTGTGAGTTCACAGTGTTGTTTCAGAGAAGAGCAATCCACATGTAGGCAACTGTTGCATTTTTCACTTCTTTCCTTGAGAGCGGTGTGCTGGCAGGCTGCTTCTAGCCTGCCATTTTTCATCAAATAATTTTTTATGGCCAGTTTTTGCACAGAAAGGTGGAGAGAAAGTTAACATAATACTTTAAGGTTTATGGATGGCTTTGAGGAAAAGGGGTTCTGGTTTCTACGATCTGGCTAGCCTCAGGGAGAATGGGACTGAGAGACAAAAGGAGAAGGTCACAGAAAAACTTTTGCTTCTGAGAATGTCATTTTGGGGTATTGTTTTCTGAGCCCCAACATTCTATATATAAGAACATGTCACATGCAGAGATGATTTAACTGAATCCTTTTAAATCTGGACATATTTAATTTATTTTTCTTGTTTGCTCTGGCTAGGACTTCTAGTACTGTGTCGAACAGGAGTGACAAGAGTTGGCATCCTTGTCTTGTTTCTGATCTTAGAGAAAAAGCTTTCAGTTTTTCACCATTGAGTATGATGTGGGCTTTTCATAGATGAACTTTATTATATCAAGATCCTTTCCTCCTATTCTAAGTTTGTTGACAGCTTTTACCATGAAAGAATGTGCAATTTTATGAAATGTTTTTTCTGCTTGCGTTGTGATGATCATGTGAATTTATGCTTCTTTCTGTTAGTGTGATGTATTATATCAATCAACTTTTGTATGTTGAACCAATCATGTCCCAGGGAGAAATCTCAATTGGTGTTGGTGCACGATCCTTTTAATGTGCTGCTGGATTCGGTTTTCTAGTATTTTGTGGAGGATTTTTACATCTATGTTCCTCAGCGTTATTAGCCTATAGTTTTTATTGTGTTTTGTCTTTAACTGGCTTTGGTATAAAGATAATGCTGGCCTTATAAAATTAGTTTGGAAATGTTCCTTTTCTTTAATTTTCAGAGGAATTTGAGAAAAAATTTCTTTAATTCTTTCAGTGTTTGTTAGAATTAACCTGCTAAGCCATCTGGTCCTGGGCTTTTCTTTTTGGGGACACCTGTAATTACTGATTCAATCTCCAAGCTGATTATAGGTCTGATCAGATTTTCTATTTCTTCATGATTTAGTCTTTGTAGGTTGTATGTTTCTAAAAATTGATCCATTTCGTCTAGGTTTTCCAGTCTGTTGGCGTATAATTTTTCAGAGTAGTGTAGTTTCTTAGGGTCCTTTTTATTTCTGTGGCATCAGTTGTTTTGCTGCTTCTCTCATTTTTTGATTTTATTATTTTAGTCTTCTTTATTTTTGTCTTAATTTTTTTAGCTAAAGGTTTGCCAATTTTGCCTATCTTTTCAAAAACCAACTCTTAGTTTTATTGATTGTCTTCTGTTTTTGTTTTTTATTTCATTTATTTCTGCTTTAATCTTTATTTCCTTCATCTGCTAATTCCAGCTTGGTTTGCTCTTCTTTTTCCAGATCTTTAAGGGGTAAAGTTAGGTTATTTATTTCAGGTTTTGCTTCTTTTTTAATGTAGGATTTTATTGCAATAAAATTCCCTTTTAGTACTGCTTTTGCTATATGCTGTAAGTTTTGGTATGTTGCTATGTTGCATTTTTTAAACTTGTCATGAGATATTTTTTAATTTCTTTATTGATTTCTTCTTTGACCCAATGATTGTTCAAGAGTGTGTTATTTAATTTGCATGTATTTGTGAATTTTTCAGTTTTCCTTCTGTTATTGATTTTTAGTTTCACTCCATTGTGGTCAGTAAAGATACTTGGTATGTCTTGTTAAGACCTGTTTTATGACCAACATGTGATCTATCTTGGAGAAAGTTCTGCGTGTGCTTGAGAAGAATGTATGTTATTTTGCCATTGAGTAGAATCTTCTATATATATCTTTCAGGGCCATTTGGTCTACAGTAATATTTAAGTTATCTGTTTCCACATGATCTTCTATCTATCTGGATGCTCTGTCCATTATTGAAAGTAGGGTATTGATGTCTCCTTCTGTTATAACATTGCTGCCTATTTCTCGCTTAAGCTCTGTCAATGTTTGCTTTATATATACATATGCTCTGGTGTTGGGTGCATATATCTTTATAATTGCTACATCATCCTGGTGAATTGACTCTTTTCTCATTGTATAATATCTTTCTTTGTCTTTTGTGACAAATTTTGACTTAAAGTCTATTTTGTCTGATGTAAGTATAGCTACTCCTAGTTTTTCTTGGTTACTACTTGCATGGAATATCTCTTTTCATTCCTTTTCTTTCAACCTATGTGTGGCCTTAAATCTAAAGTGAATTTTTTTATATCCAGCATATAGTTGGATTGTGTGTGTGTGTGTGTGTGTGTGTGTGTGTGTGTGTGCGCGCGTGTATTTTATTCCATTCAGCCACTCTATGTCTTTTGATTGGGAAGCTTAATTCATTTACATTTAAAATAATTATTGATAGGAAAGAATTTATTATTGACATTTTGTTAATATTTTTCTGTTAGTCTTGTAGTTCTTTTGTCTGTCTTTTCTTCTCTTGCTGTCTTCCTTTGTGTTTCATTGAATTTTTTTTTATAATTACACACTTTGATTTTTTCTCTTTTTCTTTTGTGCAATTCCTATAGGTATATGTTTTTTGTGATTATCTTGGGTTTACATAAAATATCTTATGATTACAATGATCTGTTTTAAGCTAATAACAACTTAAGTTCAATATCATACAAAAACTCTGCATTTGAGCTTCTCTTGTGCCACACATACGTTGTTGGTGCCACAACGTATCTATTCATATTGTGTATCTTTTAACACATTTTTAGTTATAGTTATATTTAACACTTTGTATTTTATACTATAACTAAAAATAACTTACCAACAATTACAGTAATAGAGTGTTCTGTATTTGTCTATATATCCATTATTACCAATGAGTTTCACATATTCTTATGCTGTCATTATGGTATTTAGCATCCTTTCATTTCAACATGCAGAACCTCCTGTAGAAATTCTTGTGAGTCAGGTCTACTGGTGATGAACTCTCTCAGCATTGATTTGTCTGGGGAAGTCTTTATATCTCCATTTTTGAAGGGCAGTTTTGCTGAGTATAGTATTCTTGATTGAGATTTTTTTTTTCTTTTAAGCACTTTGAATATATTATCCCACCTTTTTTTTTTTTTAGCCTTCAAAGTTTCTGATGAAAAATCCACTTTTATGCAGCTTCCTTTATATGTGACAAGTGACTTTTCTCTTGCCATCAAAAATTCTTTGTTTTTGACTTTTGACAAAATTTGATTATAATGTGTCTTGGTGTGTATTTCCTTGGGTTAATCTTATTTGAGGCCCTTGGATTTCTTGGCTCTGGATATCTGTTTTCTTTACCAAATGGAAAGTTTCAACCATTAATTTTTTGAATAAGATTTCTTGTCCTTTTCCTTTCTCTCTTCTTAAATTCCATAATGTGTACACTGCTCTGCCTGATGCTTTCTTTACCTTCTTTACCTTTCTTTACCTTAAGCTTTCTTTACCTTTTGTCATTCTTTTTCTCTTTTCTCCTCTAACTGAATTATCTCCAATGATTTGTGTTTGTTTACTACTTATTACTTTTGCTTTATTTAGTCTGTTATTGAAACCCTCTTTGAATTTTTTGGTTCATTTATCATGTTCTTCAGTTCCATGATTTTTCTTTGGTACTTATAATTTTCGCTTTGTTCATGCATTGTTCTCTTGACCTCTGTGAGCAGCTTTAAGACAGCTATTTTGAATTCTCTGTCAGTTAAATTATATAACTTCATTTCAGTAGGGTTAGTTTCTGGAGATTTATCTTTGCCTGATTTTTCATTTTTGTGAAATGAAATAGTCTTTCTCTTGGTGTTTACACATTAGGCAATGCAGGTATTTCTCCAAGTCTTCAAAGGCTGGTTTACAGGAGAAGATCTCCACCAATCAGTCTGGCCAATGATTCTGGGGTCCTCTACCAAATTTTCCTCTCCACAGGGGATAGCAAGCAACTGTTATTTTTGTCCACTGACTCTGTGTTGAACTATGGGGAGGAAGGGGGAGCTATAGCATCTACCAGTCCAACCTTTCATCTACATTCTTCCACAAGTGGCTAGACTGTATATCAGAAATCATTAGAGCTCTAAGATTGGCAAGATAGATGCCAGTTCTTTGGGTAACCCCAGAGAAAGTGGGGCACTGTATGTATGGATTAACTTTTTCTCTTCCCAGAAGGTAGCTGAGAATTGAGATTTTTTTGTGTATGCTTACTCTATGCTAAGCAAGGGGAGGAACTATAATATCTACTAAGCAAGGGGAAGAACTATAATATCTACCAGCCCAAGCCACTATCTTTATTCTCCTTCATTCAGCTATACTATGTTGACTCCATCAGTGCTCCAAGACTGGTGAGACAGAAGCTACTTCCCTGGGAGCTCCCTCAGAAAAGTTGGGGTGCCAGATACATTAACTGAACACTTTTCTCTCCTAGGAGAAGCTGGATGCTAGAGGATTTATTCCTGATCATATGGTGCTATGCCAAGGGTCAGGATTTTGGAGAGAGGGTATCCAGATTCTCCCTACAAGCCTCTCTCTCCCTCCCTCTCTCTCTCTCTCTCTTCTAGCCTCTCCCTGTCTTTCTCTATCTCCTATATCTATCTCTCCTTCATGTATATTATGCATACACACACACACACACACACACACACACACACACATAAATACAAAGGATACAAAGGCTGTCCATAAGTATCCAGCTATTGTTTTTGTTTGTTTGTTTATTTATTTGCAGAATATTATGGGGGTACAAATGTTTAGGTTACATATATTGCCTTTGCCCCACCCAAGTCAGAACTACAAGGATGCCCATCCCCTGGACAGTGCGCACTGCACCCATTATGTGTGAATATACCCAAGCCCTTCTTCCCCATCCCACCTGCCCAAAACCCAATGAATGTTACCACCATATGTACACATAAATGTTGATCATTTAGTACCAATTTGATGGTGAATAAATGTGGTGCTTGTTTTTCCATTCTTGTGATACTTCACTCAGTAGAATGGGCTCCAGCTCCATCCAGCCATTGTTAATATAACAAGAATGGTCACATGGCTGGATACTTTCCGGATAGCCTTCGTATACAAAAGACAAGCTGCACTATCACAACCTTTCCCTTTCACTAAGAGGCTTACTGGACTTCTCGCTTAACATTGTCCAAAGGACAGCCTGGCCTGGCAGTGATCTAGCTCCTCTGATCTATTTCTTAGAGACAGGAGGGTAATAAGAAATTCCCTGGAGTACCACAGATTTGTGTGGAGGACCTGACCTATATAAATCTTTCCATATGTCTTTGTTTTTCCTTTAGCTAAACTCCCTCAGGTTATTGGCAAATCTGAACAGCATCCTATGGCAAGGGATGAACAAACTCCAAACACCAACCTGGAAGGCACTGCTATTAGCTGGCTGGCTGTTGTTGATCCGCCCACTTGGGGCTGCACTCGGTTATCTTGTACTCCACTCATGTGATGTAGCTGTTCCAAATCTGAACATCTTGTGTTGAACACTCCATGCTGGCCATTCTCACCTGGGTTGTGACTGCAGATCAGTGCACTCCACTGCCACAAGATTATGGGTATATAAATATGTAGAAGTGATGGGATGATTTCTGAGTAGGTAAAAGAGCTCTTGCTTAATAGGAATGCTTCAGGGATTCTCAAGACCACGCTCAGGCTTAGTGATTTACTAGAAGAACTCAAAGGATTCAGAAAAGCTATTATACTCACAGTTACAGTTCATCAGTTTATTACAGTGAGATGACACAGATGAAAATCAGCAAAGGTAACAAGTGCATGGGATGAAGTCTAGGAGAAACTAGGTACAAACTTCTAGGTGTCTCCTCCCAGTGGAGTCACACAGGAATACACAATTTTCTCAGCAATGATGTGTGACAGTAAGTTCAAGTTCTCACCTAGGGAAACTCACCCAAGCCTTGGTGCTTAGGGTTTTAATGGGGGTCAGTGATATAAGCATGTCATACACACATGACTGACTTCAGCTACTCAGACTTCAGCACACACATACACGTATACACATCCCAGAGCAAAAACTGGCATTTTCCATAAAACCTGCTTTTAGGATTAATTTATCTGGTCAAACTTATACAGCATTACCTCAAACAAAGCTTCAGGCACATAAAAACACTCTTACCAAACAGAATATTCCCAGGGTTCAGAGGTTTCCCCCAGGAACACTGGCTCCCAAGGGCAGGCCTGAAGAAAAAAAAACCTTCTTTGGGATTTGCATGGTTTGAGCAATCCAGGCCTGTGGAGTGAAACCTTTCCTGCCCTGGAGGAAAGACCTAGTGTTATGGGAAGTGGGAATAGAGTGCACCAGGAGTTTTGCAAGATAATTGTCACCTTGGCTGCATTGAACTCAATACATACATCCCTGAAAAATGGTAGCCTTTTCAGCTGCTCTCTCATGATGTTGGGCTTGTGATTCAGGACTGGATGTATCAAGTGGAAAGCTGGTAGCCATTCCAGAGTATGCTAATAACATTATTGTGCTCCTGGGGCCTCCCATACTTCTGGTAAATACCGTTGAATTACATCACCAATATCTGCCAAATAAGCCATTAACAATGGATCTAAGGCCAGAGGCTGAGCAAGCTTATAGCTAGCTGTTCCTTTTCCAGTTTTTGGAGGAGACTTGAGAGCATGCCATTTCTCAGGCTCCATGCTACAGCTATGGAGGGCAGATATTCTGCCCTTTCTGGAGTGGACATTGTACATCTTTTGGGCTGTTCTTACCAAAGGGCCTCTCAGTTTGTTTTGGGAAAATAGGACTTGCTTCCTTGGGTGGGTCACCTGGCCATTCCTAACCATCCTCTGTGTCTCCTAAATTGATTTCAGTGACTGGCTTCATACCTCTTATGCATTTACCTGATACAGATTTCTGACAGAGTGGGGTATGACCTTTGAAGCCCACCATTTGGGATGAGGAGGTTGAATTGAGTAAATCCTATACTGACTCTAGAGGTTGGCCTTACCAGAAAAATAAATGGTTCTTCTTGAATTTCAGAGGAAAGAGGCTATGGTCTAGTGCCTAAAGGAATCAAACCTGGTTAGCTCTAAGACAGTGCCAGAATGAGGTTGCTGTTTTGCTGGTAATGAGCACTTATTTAGTTTATCTTTTTGTTGGCTGGCTATGTCACAAAGGTGGCCTCCTGCCCAAGCTATGAATGTTGAGCTGGCAGAAGATTCATGTTGCTATTGAATCCTGGTTTCTCATCCCAACGGGGGAGGATCTGTGCTGCGTAATCATGTGGTATACAATCTCCGCGATCCAAGAAGATACTGTCCTAGAGGCTCATGTACAGCCTGTCAGATTTCTGTGTACTATCCCAGAACGTGATGGAGCATTGGAGGACTCGCATTGTTGCT
This sequence comes from Indri indri, assembly GCA_004363605.1. Lineage (NCBI taxonomy): Eukaryota > Metazoa > Chordata > Mammalia > Primates > Indriidae > Indri > Indri indri. Next base: position 43,468 of record RJWJ010004006.1, read on the forward strand.
ATTGATTCTATCTGCATAAGTTTCCCCTAGTGAAATCTGCTCTAGAGCAACTGAGTGGATTTTTGATAGCCAAAGCAAATGACAAATGACCTTTTATCTTGGCCATTTATTTAGTTTACATCTTGGCTATTTGCATGACATAGTTCTCAGCTAAGGCTCTGGAACATAGTGAGCAAACTGTATTTATTTTTCTATGTATAAACTGTTTGCTTTAAATCTGGGCTATAGGTAGGGGCAAAAGTTTATTCTTCTCAAACTAGGTTTACTATATTTATTTTTCTATGATGGAAGCAAGTTTAAATCCTTTAAATTATTTTGAATGTCTAGAAAAGTGGTTAATAATACTTGGTTAATTTAGAAGCTTGGGACTATTAGTTTTTATATCGTATTAGCAAAGCACTTAAACAGTAAATAGCATAGTGAAGGGAAATGTACTAAACACACCTTTCACAAAAATAAATGTTTAGAATCTATGCTTCTTGCTTTACTTTTTCAGGCATTTAGCATGCATAACAATCAGGCATCCATTTCATTCTTCATTCTTATCTTCAAAAACAGAGAGTATAAAACTGAATTTAAAGGCCAAATTTGGAGACACCATGCACTTATAGTCAACTTTCTAGGTAGGTATAAGGTCTAAAAACTTAGCTAAGGTGCACAGGGCTTTGCTGTGTGATTTATGTGCTGTGCTCTTTTTTTCTATAGACTGTCGAAAAAAGACTTTAAGATATTATAGATCAGCAGCCATTTACATTTGGGAGCTAAACAATTTGCATACTTAAGGTATGCTACTTTCTAAAAAGAAGGGAAAAGAGAGCCTCAGGACTCACCTGACAAAAAAGAACAAGTTAGAAATCCCATGGTGTAGGGAGTGAGAGTGCAGGAATAATTTTTACACAGTTACTTTTTTTGAGTTATATATCCATTGAAATAGAACTTGCTCTATAAAAACCCTATAAGCAATGAACTGTTTATTTCAGAATGAGGCTCTAGGGAATAATCTCATAAGAAACACATCTTGCTTTTGTAGAAAACCCAAGAGGATAGTATTCATAAAGCATTATCCCAGCATGGGCAAAAATGACAACCAATGCAAATTTATCAAACAATTGAAAAGGAAATGCTTGATCACTGGGTAATTTTTTTCTCCTTTGCCTCTTGCTCTTTCCCAAATGCACAAATCCATCATTCTATGGTGTAAACAGATTGATAGTCCTTTCTCCGTCTCTCATTCTTTGTTCTATACAACTGTTCTCTAGCTTCCACCCTACCATCCAACTATAGACAAAGCAAAGACAAAACTCACTAAAGAACTTGAAGGTTTTTAAGTTCCAAGAAGTCAGGCCTTTTATGTTTTACAATCTCTGTTACATGTTTTGTGAATAGTAATTCTTGAAAAGGATTTAACTCACGATGTTTTCTATGGTATAGGGGCACATGGAGATCAGTTGTAAGGTATGAGGTGTTCAAGTGTTTGAGAGTTTAAATACCTTATAAATCAAAATAGATTCATTGTTATCCCTATAATAATGTCATGTGTTTGTTTTACAAAGAGAGAGAAAGAAATGGTTGGAATTACCACTGGATGAGAGCATTGAGTTAAACTCCAAGCTTATGCAGCAACCTGGACAGTATTACATATGTGACCTTTATCCTATGGATATATTAATATTAAGGAAAGGGAACCATTGTCCTGGATATCTATCCTCTTGGTTCAATGACAATACAGGTATATACTCCTTCATCTATGTCCTACAGATTCCCTCCGTGCCTTCTCTAGATGTATTTCTTATTTTTATATTTCAGGAACCCCTCTGCATGGACAGCATGAAGATGTCAGCTCCTTCTGGTTTGTCTTTTTTTTTTTTTTTGGGAGAAAGGTTTGGGCAATAACCATAGAAAGACAACAGGGTTAGGGCTTCAAGCAACAAAAGGAATGAGATAATAAATTTTGCAAAATATTTTTGGCAGAATTCAAATTGTAAGAGGTGCTTCTTACACAAAGAGAATGGTGTTTAAAGTAATGAAAATAGCACTATGGTGATTGGTAGCTCTCAGTAAATAAATATATATCCCTTTAACTGAAAATTATAGGCTTTCACTTTCAGAGTGATGATGGGAAAGGTAAGAGGGAGTATGGAGACATTGGAATAAAGCAACAAAATACCCAACATGATGTCATTGAATTGGTGGCTCAGAAACTTGGTCAGGTCGAGAAATGGTGATAGCCTTATTACATGTCCCCTGAAGGCATCATATTGCATTACAGAAGTATACTTTGGATGGGACTTTTATTTTACCATTAATAGTGGAGAGATGGAATCATTTTTCTAGGCTATCTGAGAACCCATACCTTTTAAGTAAATACATTGCAAGACTCTGAGATTTCTATTCCTCCAGCATCTTGCAAGTATTGAACCACTGCAGAAGTAGACATGGTGATCAAAAGAGCCCTAAGAGTTACAAATGAAAAGAAAATTCTATCAAGTCATCAAGATAATTTACTGTATTCAGGAGATCCTATAGGCAAGTCCTTTTATTGAATTCTATAATTGGGGGATTTCCTGTGGTGTGTGAGATCTCCTACACACATTCAATTTTTCCATTAAAAGAGTCAGAAGGAAGGAGCGATACTATGCCTGCTGCTTCTCTAGTTTACCCTGTTGAATTACCATGATGTGATTTAGGCATATAAGCTGACCATGAAGGATGACACTGTTGACCGAGGTCAAGTGATTTGAATATTTCATGTCCTTCCTGTGTAACTTTACAGCATAAGGACTGAGATCCAAGTCAATTGGGAGTTTGTTATTTTGAGCTGGGATTTGCAGTATATTTTCTGTAGATCTATGCTATAGGGAGTTGAAAAGCAAATTCTGGCGGCTTCCATGGTTACAACTTTCTGCTGTTCTCCTGTCTCCCCTTTCCTTCGCTTCTCTTTTCTGTCGAGGCTTCCTGCCTAAACGTAAAGACATTTTCCTTATTCTTCATGCTCACTCACATCACATGATCTGGAACTGCTCTTTTCAGAAGATGTGAGTTTCAGGCTTTCCTCAAGAATTCAAAGTGAAGGAGAAGTACAGGAAAGTGAAAAAAAGAATTGTCCTGTTAAGAGATAACCCTTTAAAAATCAACATATAAAAGCAGATCAATATTGTCACAATATAGAGACAACAGGTCTCAGGTCTTTAAAATTTGCCTGTACTCTGATCAAAGGTCTTAATGTGTGTTAGTTAAGGGATGTGTTAGACAGCATGGAGAAATGATATCCATGGAAGTTGATGAGTCATGGACTCATATGAAGTGGCAAACACTTAACTGTAGCCACCACTGGCTTAAGCAAGCAAGATCACGTTGTTCCAGAATGCACTATCTCTCTGGTTCAAGTGGCAGTTATGACTGTAGGGTGGAGAAAAAAAATACATAAACTTTTCTTATACAGTTCAAAGGTTTAATGGCATTGTCATAATGGATACTCCACTTATTCTGGTCCCGTACTTACCAGGCAACCTTCTGATCATGATTTAGCTTTCCACGAAGCTTGCTTATTAAGAGAGAACATATTGGCTGCAGAATTCTACCTGTCCAGTGCTTTTCACAGTTATAGATGAAAGCTTTCATACTAAATTTTAAGAAATGATATCCAGGTTCCAACTTGACATTCTCGAGTATTGCCTGCAGGGGCAGTCAGTACATGTTAGAAAGAAGACCCTAGTATCTTTCATCTCAGCAGGAATAATCCTCCTCCTAAATAGAGAAATTTGGCATTCTGGCTTTAAACTTAAATCTCTTGAGTTTGGTTAATGTGAATCTATTCCTAGAAATGGATTCAGGTCACAAATAGGTAAAATCAGGTTTGTTAGCCTTTGAGCCTAAGGTATCCTGACTTCAGATGGGCACATTCACTTGTCGCTACTTCACCAAACATCGTGCTTTCCCTGAGACACTCTATTACTAGGAAACGCTGCTCAGAACAATTTAGAATGAATCAATTTGTTTCAATGATCCAGTTATTTTTCTTATAAATGAATTTTTAGACTGCACAATATTCAAACAATGAACGATGCTGTGAATGACATTTATTCCTCAAGTTTTTGCTTTCCAGTGAATCAGGTATCTCCATAAAAGGATTTGAATTTCCTAAAACTGAATGAAAAATAGAAATAAGCCTTCTATATCTAATATACATAAGATTTAATTCAAAATGCAAAGCAAACAGGTAGAGAAATATAGATTATATTCCCAGTTAAGTTTGATAAACCTGAGATTCACCCAAGTTAGATGGCCAATCCCAGTTTTGAAGGCATTCTTGGTGATTTCAAAGTTCGTGTTGATTGGTTTGTTTTCCTTTAGACCTAGATGGAACAATTCTGGTGTGTGTATGATGGGGGTGGTGAGAAGGTGGTAGATAAAAGCAGGAACAGAGCAAAGCAAAAGTTAACAGATGAGACCTGTTGGTAGTAGAGTAAATATCTGTTGAATGAACGGTACAGTCATTGTGATCTTAGTTAAGCAGCCTTCCAGTTTTTTCACTTTGCAGTAATGTTTATCTCTGAGTAAAAAATAGTGAACATGCCACAAACATATTATTGTTTAGTCAGTATAAAGCTCTATAACAAAATATAGGTAAATATTTAAACTGTAGTTTTAATCGGTAATGTTTTGTGAAATGTGATATACAAAATGGTGTCACTCTAGTTCAGAGCTCTAAAATGGAGCTGGGAAGCCATTCTAGAAGGACTACCTGCAGGACCTGCAGTCTTGCAAAATGGGGACTTGCCTTGAACCTTTGAGTTGGGGCAACCTATTTTCCACAACATCCTGGAAAACAGCTAAATTTCACCAGTGCTGCAAATCCTGAACAGCAACAACCAATAAACTATGGACTCATGTACTAAGCCACCTCCCCTGATGATAATTCTTTCAAAACAACTTGTGTAATCACTCTCAGCATCCGTGTAAAGATCCCCACTCCTCTTCCCCTCTTTGAAACACAATCTGGGGTCCAGCAGAATCTGTGTCTCCCAAATTGTAATTCCTAAGACCCCAAAAAAGTCTTTGTCTTACTGCTCTGCTATCTGATCTCTTCTTGGTTGACAGTTTTTATTTAACAAGATGCTAGTAGTTGCCATCTTTCAAAAAGTGTATGTGTGGGTATATATGTGGATATATAAACATTATAGGCATTATTCTAAGGTGTCATATACATAGCATTAAGAAGACTAACTTCACCATTATAAACAATTTGGATTGCAAATCAGATTGAATTGCACAGTTCAAAGAAGTTGTTATTTCTAAATTACGACATTACTTGAGTCTTAAATTATCATAATGCTGGTGGCTTGTTTGGGTATCTAACTGAAAAGAGAAGAGAGGTAGCTTTGATTTCATCTTTAAGAAAAAGGAGGTGAACTTAAGTGCTCCCTGGAGAGGTAGAGATTGTCACAAGACGAAGGGTAAGATTTGAAATAAATGTCGCCAAAGTTCAGTGAGCAACAATGAACCGGAAAAAGGCAACCAATAAAGCTAGGTAAGAGTGCTGATGATAAAATTCTTAAAAGCGAAATGGATATTTGTAAATGTTAACTGTATAGTATTAATTTATTTTTCAATACATCTTTCTTTGGACTCCATTTATCAGAGGAGATCTTGACACTTAAAGAAAATACTGTCATTAATAAACCCAGGAACACGATTTTTGTTTTTGGATCTTCTTTTATTTTCCTCTATCATCTTGTAATTGATTTATCTATAATTCATCCTTCTTTAAAGGGAGGAATAAATGCCTGCTCCTATACTTGCCGGCATGATACCCAGATACCAATCTTTAGTTTAGGGTCAGCCTGGCATGAAGTTCTTACTTATCCATAAGAAATGTACTTTGTTTTTCATAAAGTTAAATTAAGAGCAATGTTCTTTATTAAGACATTTTGCATTAAATTCCTTTGTGCACCAAAACGTATTTTAAAAATTAATGATGATAATAATTGGAGGTTTTTCTTTCTTTTTAATACTCTTGGAAAAATTAAGTCAGTACCATTTGATCTGGTAACATTCTAACATAATTTTCAAAATACTTTACTGGTTTATAAACTGCAGCAATCTAGGATTTTTTTTGTCCTTGAAACCTGGAAGTAAAGAAAAGTTGTATAAGAATATTTAGAATGTGGAGAGACAAGAAAGAAAAGTATAACCAGACCATCCCTTCACCACCTGCATGCAGATCATTTGAAATGATTTGGTGGTACCCAGGAATAGTGTTAAGGAGGTTCCTTTTATTTTTGGTTCTTCTCCAATGTTTCCATCACTTCTTTTTCCTCACATAGAACCCGATCTAGCCTTCAGACTCTTAGTACCTTCTGTCTGGCGTCCCTGATCAGTATACCTTTGCAACCTTCCATCCTTAATTACAAATTAGAAAGCTATGCAAGTAGAGCTTTAGTTTCCCGATTAAAGAGAGGAATTCTTACTAGAAGAGGATGTGCAGATAGACAAGATGAAGGGGGTTTATGAGGTAGTATTATATTTCACTATAAAATAGAATAACATTTTTATTTCAGAAGCACTTTTTAAAGGAAAGCATTATCTTGTCTTAGTGAAGTTCACAATCTCTAAAATTGAAATTAAACAGACATTTAAGTATTTAGAACCAGATGGTATGCAAGTATGATGGAGAATTCTTTAATTATTTAGTAGTCTAAGTGGTATTTATTATTTAATAATAATTCTATGCTAATCAATTTATAAATAAGCAATATTTTAAATGTTACATTATAATCTACTACTTATCAAAAATCCTATTCATCAGAATATTTAACTAATAAGTATTTCCCATTAAATGACCAAGTTATTAAGCGAGTTTCATCAATCCATTCATTCACTCATCTATTCATCCATCAAACATTAAGTTGGTACCTACTGTGTGCTACAGATCCAAAGATAAAACAAAATGGAGAGACAGACATGATAACATCTAATTACCACAAAGTAGTAAGTGATGAAGCAGAGGTAGAAACCAGCTTTTGAGGCAGCACAGAAAGTATCTCCTGGAGACGTGACGGACTACTTCCAGAAGAGGAAATATTCGAATTTATTTAGTATTGAACAAAGAGTAAAAGTTCTTCATGAATACGAAGATGTGTGTGGGTAGGGATGTATTACTGGAGAGGTAGGAAATGACAGATAATATAATTTAGTCAACAGAGAAAGTGTAAAGATGAGAGGGAGAAAAATGCGTACCACATTTAAGACATGGTGGAAGTTTAGTATGCCTGGAGTTCTTGGTGCGGGAAGATGATGGCTGGAGAGGGCAGGTGGAAAGAGGGAGGTTTTACTTTCTATGCAAAGGTTATGGGGCTTGACTGTTGACAAACAGCATACCACTTAAGGAGTTTAAGCTGAGAAGTCAAATAATTAGTTCCTTATTTTGGAAATTTGGCTCTGGTTGTATTGTGGATGGATTGAATGCAGGGAGCTGGAGGAAGTGGAAAGCTATTGGAGAATTCCTGGATAGAAATTATAAAGGCATGGGCTAAGACAACAGACGTGGAAGTTGAGAAGAGAAAATTGATTGAAAAGATTTCTAGGCAATAGAATCAATAGAACGTGGCTAATGACTGCATGTAAGGGGTGAGAGAGAAGGAGAGTCTAGAATTATTCTCAGCCTTCTAGCATGGGTGACACACTGGAAAAATTAGCTGGTAACTAAAATAGGAGGAAAACGTGAAAAGCTCGGGAAAGTTCTGTGGACGATTCAAATGTATATTCTTAAGACTCATTTTCAAATAATAACTGACATGCACTTACTGTGTTGTTTGAGTTACCATAGTTATTTGTCTACATGCACAATTCTGTTTGTTTGTATTTTGCCAGTTTTTGAAGATAAAAACTACTTAACTGGCTAACTCTCTTTGTATATTATCCACTCAAATACAAACAGTTTTGAGGATGATAAAGCTATAGCCAGGAAAATAGGATACACCCTTAGAGGAGAAAACAGCCCCCATTAGGTTTTGAATCTTAACTTCAAAAGCTTTTAGTTTCTAAATAGTCTCAGTCTTGAAGATGAATGACTATATTTCAACATTAATCAGTTTCAAGCATAAGAGGAAAATAGATTTATGCATTCCTTGAAGATAACATTGGGAGAGCAGTTTATCCTAAACAGTTTTCATTTAGGATGGTATAGTGTGTTTAAAATGCAGTCGGACAGATGATCCATTTTTTGTTTGTTTGTTTGTTTGTTTGTTTGTTTCAGTTCACTCACCACTGAGTGGTGCCAAGACAAAATTCTGAGTCACTAACTAGAGTAAATGGTGGATGTTTATGAGTAAACCCTCATTTTCACCTGTTAAAACACAAAGGGACCAGGAAATGTTTGTTAGAGGAATAATTTCCCAAGGAATACTTATCACCTTCACTCTTTAATGTCAGGTGGGGTTTTCCTCAGACAAAAGATTAAAGGAATAATAGATACAATGTGCAGATTTTGGGGGGCTGACAAAGTCTTTGATGATTAAGTATCTGTTAACATTCATCCCTGCTCAGTGGAATACAGGCCACCTTTTTTGACTCTTTCATTCATTTTGATTAGATCAGCCAAGGCAAGAATTGAATAGTTCATGCCAAATCACTTCTCTGGTATTTTCTGACTGGAACCCATTCTCTCAACTCCTCCTCAATTCCTTTTTCTTTCTCAGGCCTTCTCCAGTCAAGGGTGGAAAATTCAACAAGGGAATGGGATTTAAATTGGGCTGACTACAGCCATAGTAATTTTACAAGGATTGGCATTTTGTTGTTATCCCTTTGTTCTTTTGTATAATGGCTTCTCTCTAACAGAGAGACACAGTCCTCTGGCTTTAAAGTGTGAACTGATGCATGATGTGGCAGGTCCCTTGGCTCGTTCTGCTGCATCTGGATGGGCCATTTTGTTTGTTTTCTGCATGTACCAAATCTTGCTCAGCATTCTGAACATTGAAATCTACACAATGCCTATAAAGATCTGTAGACCCTCTTCAGCTAAGTAATATGCTTTAAAAAGAAAGCATAACTTAAACACATGACTGGGAGGAAGAAGGCAGAGGAAAGTTTAAAGCTGAAACTTAAATTACAAGTTTAAAATTCTCATTTGGTCGAGTAATGATTTTTGTGACTGTTGAATAAATAGGAGTAAAATTTTCATTTTGTGTAATTCTGTGGAACAATGCCCAAAGCACAGCATAGGATGAGAGCCTAAACCATTATGCATTTGTCATCAAGAATAATGCATTTCCTGTTTCACCTGGTTAATAAGGACCTTAAAATCAATTTGCCTCTCTTGAAATTAATGCATAACCTTTAATTCTTGCTGAAGGTCCTTGAAGTTGAGAAGTTGAGTTTTCTGATATCTTTTGCTGTTGAATGAATATGAATACTTGATAAGAGAAAAAAAATATTCACCACTATGAGGAAATATAAAGAAAATACACAAATGAAAATTTATTTTGTTACACAATAAAATGTAGTGCAAAAACAAAGCCAAAGCAGCTGAACTTGATTTGAAGCAAAGGTCTGAGTATAAAAGTCATTATTATACTGGATTGGTTCCTCTTCAGGAGGATGCCTTGAATTCATCAGATTTTCACACTTTGTAGAAAAGTTATTAACCCTTTCAGGATTCTAGCCACTGTTTTATTTAAAATCCCTAGTTCTTTTGAACTAAAAGAGAATGGCAAACATCTGCAAACCTTACTAAAGTAAGTTATGAGTTATTGTCTCCTGCTGTACTAATTAGACAAATTTTTGTGGTGGCTGATAAAATATTGCTTTACCGTATTATTCAAATTGTGTGATGTAATAAAAGTCTTGTCTTTCAACACATTTATGTTGTTTAATAATTGTGGGTTGTAAAAGGTAGGAGCTCTTTTCTAATCTCAGCTCTCCTGAGGCTTTCCCCATCACAATCCCTCTCAAGCTCTGTAAAACAGGGGACTTCGGCTTCATAACCGATGCTTTGTTTTCCACTACTTATAATCTCCAATCATATTTCATTTAAAACTATAAGTACTAAAGAAGCAAAAATCTTTGCCTTATTTTCTTCTACAACTGATTTTGAAGTATGACAATACACATATTGTAGATGAAGTCTTTGGTATCATGTATCTTATATATGTAGCCTCTGATGATACTTTGGAGTTTGGGATAGAACTCAGAACACTAAAAATCCTTCAAGGGATGTGGAGTTTGGAATAGAGAAGGATAGCAAAGTAGTCGTCTTGGCTAAGGTTTGTAAAGGGAAGATGAAGTCATCAACAGTGTACATTAGTGTGCACACCAGATTTTACTGGAAGCTGATGGATGAGGCAATGTTAACATTTTTCAGAGAAATTGACCTGAAAATACAATCTTTTTGAAGTATTTTGACATGTAAGATCTTTTATCCTTCAATAAAATTACTTAAAGGGCATAGTTGGTATAGGTATGAATATTTAAACACTGCTATGTGATCTCAATGTCCAATCTTCTTTTTTTCTTCTTCTCCTACAAGTTTCATTACAAAACACTGGAATCCAGTTTCCAGATCTTTTTTGTACATGTTGAGAATTTCAAAGGCAAGAAGATGCACATTTTCTAAGTTCGTTATCTTTCTCAAAAGAAAGTCATCTGAAAATGATCCTTTCTCTCTTCTTACTTTGCCAGATTAACGTTTTGCTCCATAAAATCCAGAACTCTAAGTAGATGCGACAGAAGAGACAAATTGTCCTTAGAGAAGAATTCCAAATAATTTATTTAGATACTGCCCCTGTGAGGAGAAGGTGGAACTTCCACTACCCCCTGCCTCCTTGAGTATAAGCTGCACTTGGTAGCTCTCTTCCAAAGAACAGAGTATGAAAACAGGAAAAAAGTCACTTTACAATGAAAAAACCTGACGAACACTATGTTAATCAAGTGACTAACGATAACATTACCAGTGATAATTCACGTTGAGAGCATGTACTCTTGGTAGGCTGTGACTAAGAAGGGCACTTCTCCTCTGCGGTATTCTTCCCGCAAAATTTACAATACTAATATGACCATAAGGAAAATATTACACAAACCCAAACTGAAGGATGTTCTATAAAATAATTGACCACTATTCCTTAAAACTGTCAATGTCATAAAACAAAGACAAAGAAATTATCTTTGATCAGATAAGGCTAAGGAGACATATGACTAAAATATAATATTCTGGATGAGATTCTTGTCATTAAATGGGATTCTAGGGAAAAAAATGGACAATAGTGAAAAAACCAGTGAAATCCAAATTAAGTCTGGAGTTTGGTTAATAGCAATATGCCAATATTGATCTCCTAGTTGGGATAAATGCACCATGGTAATGAAAGATATTAACAACGTGGGGAATGGGAAAGTAGGTTAATGATATGGATTAGTACTCTGAACCATCTTTGCAATTTTTTTTGTCAATGTTAAATATTTTAAAAATAGAAGCCTAATGTCATGGCTAATTTGATGAGTGTTCCAATTTCAATTATCTCCTTTAATAATAAAATATCATAAATATTTTTCAATTTTTGCCATTATGTTTGTATTAATTATTTAATATCTTGAGAGTTAGCAGTAAATATATAGAAAGAGATCATGGAATAATAAATAATAAATTGTTCTTCGTGACCTACAATAGGTGTAATAAGTATGCTAGAAAGGCTTTTAAACAAATTTTATTTTACAGAAATACCATTTCATAGTAATAAAAAAATTTGAGAAGCCAAGTTTTGAGAGAAAAATTGCACAATCCTAATTCAATGGTATAAATAAAATTCAGCTGATTCAACCCTTTTCAAATTGGACTTAAATATGATTTAAAACATGAAGGAAAATACTTTAAAGTCATACTATGTGTTCATGAAGTCATAGTGTTGAACTTATTTAGTGTTTATTATGGTACAATCAAATAGTGTTAATAGATTGAAGAAGATTTAAAAATTAAACGTTCAAAAATTATAAAAAATAAACTGTAATACACACCTTCTTTAAATGGGAGTCAGAGAACTGGTTTCTAATCAGATTTTCTAACTATTGCAAAATCCACTGAACAAATATGTTGAATATTTCTTTCACATAAGATATTGTCCCATTCTATAGGCTCTCTATTTGCTCTGTTGATTATTTCCTTAACTGTGCAGAAGCTTTTTAATTTAATCAAGTCCCACTTATTTATTTTTGTTGTTGCTTTAATTGTCATTGGAGTCTTCGTAAATTCTTTGCCCAGGCTGATATCTAGAAGAGTTTTTTTCAACATTTTCTTCTAGAGTTCTTATGGTTTCATACCTTAAAGTCTTTTATCCATCTTTAATTAAGTTTTGTGAGTGGTGAGAGATATGGATCCTGTTTCATCCCCGTGTATGTGGCTATCCACTTGTTCCAGCCCCATTTCTTGAATAGGGATTCTTTTCCCCAGTGTATATTGTTGTCTGCTTTGTCAAAGATCAGTTGACTCTATGTGGATGGTTTTATGTCTGGGTTTTCTCTTCTTTTCCATTGGCCTATGTCTCTATTTTCATGCCAATACCATGCTGTCTTGGTTACTATAGACTTGTAGTTTAGTTTGAAGACTGGTAATGTAATGTCTCCAAATTTGTTTCTTTTGCTCAAGATTGCTTTGGATATTTGGACTCTTGTCTGGTTCCAAATGCTGTACATCCAATAAAGGGATAATAACTGGAATCTACAAAGAACTCAAGCAAAGCAGCAAGAAAAAATCAGACAATCCCATTAAAAAGTGAGCAAAAGACATGAACAGAAGCTTTTCAATATAAGATAGATAAATGGCCAATAACATATGAAAAAATGTTCAGCATCACTTATTATCAGGGAAATGCAAATTAAAACCACAATGAGATATCATCTTACCCTAGTTAATATGGCTTTTATTAAAAAGTCCAAAAAATAATAGGTGCTGACATGGATGCAGAGAGAAAGAAACACTTATAAACTGTTGGTGGGACTGCAAATTAGTACAACCTCTATGGAAAACAGCATGGAGATTGTCAAAGAACTAAAAGTAGACCTCCCATTCAATTGAGCAATCCCACTACTAGGTATTTACCCAAAGTAAAAGAAGGCATTTTATCAAAAAGATGCCTACACTGGTATGTTTGTTGCAGTACAATTCACAATTGCAAAGGTGTGAAATCAACACAAATACCAATTAACTCATGAGTGGATTAACAAAATGTGGTATATGTATATCATGGAATACTACTCAGCCACAAAGAAGGATGAATTAATGCCTTTTGCAACAATATGGATGGAACTGGAGACCATTATCCTAAGTGAAATATCTAAAAAATGGGAAAACAAACACCACATGCACTCCCTACTAAATTGGAAGTAACTGATGAGCACACATGTGCATAGAGGGAAATATAACTCAATGGAAATCAATCACTGGGGAGTGGGGAGGACAGGAAGGGTGAAAACCTACCAGACAAGTACAGTGAACACTATCTGGGTTATGGGCACACTTATAAACCTGACTCGAGCATTACAAAAGTGTTGCTTGTAACCAAAACCATTTGTACCCCATGTAATTCTTTGAAATAAAAAAAGATCAAAGATATTGTGTGCTAATTTATATTTAAGATTTATAATAACAATCACATTAGTTTTTGACTCAGTTTCAGATTTTTTAGCTCACCTTAAATTATATTGGGATTTTTCATCTGCAGCATATTTTATGTTAAACCTATTATCCTCATACCATTTTTTTTTCATTTTGATTCATCTTGCTACTTAAGTTACTATGTTTTACCTCAGAGAGGAGAGTGGATTTGAATAATCCTTGTATTCTAGGATTATCTTCCATTCTGTTGTTTTTGTGAAGTAATTCAACAAAGAAGTAATATTTGCAGTTTCTATCATAGCTGAATATATTTAATGTATTGAAATACCATCGTGAAGCAGTGCTACCAAGAAATCAAAGTAGAAGATAACATCTTAAAAAAAAACCACAAAATACATAATTGGTGCAATTTATAGATAAATAAACTTTAAAACTCATCATTCCCTGCCCTAATATGAAGATTCAACCTCTGTATAATTCTCTGCTATAATTAGGATAAAGTGAATAATTGAAAATGTTAAAATGTCATAAGAAAGCTCATGCTTATGAAAACAATTGAAAGTTGTCATATAGGGTAAAATTATGAAGTTTGGGTTATGAAATATATGACTAAAATGTACTTTGTATACTGATAAAATATATTAATTACAGCAGAGAGGATACAAGTATATACAGCAAAGCAACATGATTAGATAAAAATTCTTTTCATAAAGCAGCTATATTTTCTTGGGCTTACGGAAAGAATCAAAATTCCACAAAAAATAGCCCTAGGGAGAAGATAAAATTCTGAAGTATCTTATTCCAATAAACTCTAACCAATGCTACAGAAAGAGCATATGAATTATTAGAAGGCATTTGTTCATTATCTGAGTTAGTCTAAACCCACTAATCTTTGATTTTGTCTGGTTGTAGCAAAGCTCTAAGAATGAGCACTAGTAAATCATATAAGGTGCTTTGTTCAGGGTTTTCAATGTAGCACATTGTTCAATTTGTAAAAATATTATGTAGAGAAGTAAGATGAGACATATGTTTCAAAGAAAGTCCTCAAAAATGTGCTGAAGATTTATGGAAAGGAAATCAAGGTTTTCTTGTGTCTATGCAAAGGGGAAAAAAAATCTCTGCAAAGAGAAACAAAAAGTGAAATTTTAAATTATTCATAAAATTGAATGCCTTACAAAACCTATTCCAGAGAACAACATATGTACATCTATTTTGTAACTAGAAGTTGTTGATCTTGGCTCTCCAGAAAACATTTTCAAACTATATCCCTTAATTTCAAAGATATATTGAAGACCATTATGTAAAGATCAATGAATAAGAGTAATTATTTAAGAACTTGATGAATAATATAGTGGTTTGCCACCTGCAATTCTGTGTATATCCTAGCACAATCTGAAGATAACTTTATTTTGTGTAATGCTTTCAATCTCTGAGAGTGAAAAATAAAGGAAATGGCACAGTAACTGACAGAAACGGAATCCTAACTACCTTAAGTTATAAATACAGTTGAATCACAGTTAAATGAAGTAAAGTTCTGTTAATATATTATGCAATCTGCACAACTAAAATAATAATAGTATACATGTTGCTTGTACTTTACATTTTCTGTGTTTTAGATAGCATTTTATGATTCATGTGAATAAATGTTAATATCTCATATCTGAATATTTCTGTGGTTTTCTCTTGTTATAATGTGTAGGCCATTTACATTCTGATTTTCTGGCTGAATGGCGGCATTCAGAATTTGGTGACATTGGTACTGCATTGTCATATTTCTTGTACTTGCCTTAAATATATATTTATATTTGCAGATACTTTTGCGTCTCTCTTAGTTTGTAAGAAAGAAAATGGGGTGCATTTTATATATAAAAGCAAAATTGATTAACATCCCCGGAGAATAAAAGAGAGGCAGGACTGTTCAGTAGTTAAAAGGGGGGATTTTGGAGCAGGCTCTCAAACCTGGCTCCCTGTAAGCTGGGGCAAAATAATAAACCTCATGAAGGTTCAGCTTCCTCTTTGTAAAATGAGAATGGTAACAGTAACATTAACAATAAAAAGAATACCCTGCCTCATAGGGTCATTGCAAGGAGTGAGATAACACATAAAAATTATTAATTGTTCAGTGTTAAGATTTGCAGTGTTTGGGAAAGATGTGGCTAATGAACACACAGTATGTCAATGGCTTGAGAAGTTCCATTCTGGTGATTTTAATCTTGAAAATGAGCTACATCGGTGACCTCTGACCAAGGTGGATAATGATGAGCTGAAAGCTGTAGTGGAAGGGAATCCATCTCAACCTATGCGTGAATTAGCAGCAAGGTTTGACATTACTATTCCAACTATACACTATTCCATTTGAAACAAATCAGCAAGGTAAAGAAGCTGGATAGATGGGTACAGTATGAATTAAACAAGCATCAAAAGAGAAATCTTCTAGAAGCTTGCCTTTCTTTTCTGTCATAGTGAACCATTTCTATAACCTTATTGCTACATGTGATCAAAAAGGGATTATGTTTGACAATTGCAAGCATTCACCACAATGTTTGGATAAAGATGAAGTGCCAAAACACAGTCTGGCACCCCGAAACTGAATATTCATCAAAAAAAAAAAAAAAGCTAATGGTGTGTGGTAGTCCAGCACTGGTATTATCCATTACAGCTTGGTGAAGCCTGGTCAATTGACTATAGGAGATGCCTACTACAACCAAATGGATGAAATGATGAGGATGCTTGTAATTAATCAGCTGAGATCGATCAGTAGAGACAGGCCAATCCTCTTGCAAGACCACATGTCGCAAAAACAAAGTTGCTCAAACTACAGCAGAAGGACTTGCAAACTCTCTGTCATCCACCGTATTTACCAGATCTTTCACCAACTGACTACTACTTCTTCCAGGCTTTGGACAACTTCTCATAAGAAAAATTATTCAATTCTCAAGAAGCTGGGGAAAATCCTGTCATGATTTCATTGTCAGTTGCTCTCCAGGTGTCTTCGCTACTAACATAAGCAAACTATTGTTAAGATGGCAAAACTATGTTGATAGTTTAGGTGCATACTTTGATTAACTGTATTACTTCTTGTTTGAGATATAATAAACTAAATTTTTGATTTGAAATCGGACATTTCATATTTAATGACACAATAGAAGGGCTGAAGTTCCACACCATCTTTATAGACTATTCAGACCTGCGGCACTGATGTTATGGTGTTCATCTCATCGGGCAGCCTCCTGGGAGGTGACACGCTGGCTCAAGCTCCTGAGAACTGAGAATCTGAGAACTGAGAATCCTAGAAACCTGAATCATGGGGAGCTGGAAGTGATTTTTAACTTCTTTATGCTGTCTGTGCCTTTATGCTCTCTTTCTGAAGACATGAGATGTCCCTAAGTTTTCTGTTACTAAACGGATTAAGAGGATACCATGTGCATTTGGCTAGAAGCGGCATGCAAATATTCATGAAGATTCTCTTTCCCTTCACCAAACCCCTGGAGAGGCTTAGGTGGCTAAGCATGCCATTCTTACATGATTTCTTCAAATTTCCCCTCTTTACTCTTTCAACCGTGCTATTTCAATACCCTGGATGTGATTCCATCCCATTTGGGGTCTGACAATTCTTCTTTGTCTGGATTTATTCCAGGCATTACAGCAGTTTTTTTTATCACTGTACCCTAGATAGTAAATACAAGGAGTACTGCTCATCCCCTCCAAATCGCCATCCCTCTAGAGATAGCTAAGACCTCTGGTTGAGAATCCCTGATACCTGGCCATACCAGGTGTTCTAGTATTCATACTTTCTCTAATTGTTTATTTTTCCCTGTATACCTGACTAGTTCTCCATTTAATTTGACCCTTTGTTATCACATG
Organism: Indri indri; assembly: GCA_004363605.1. Taxonomy (NCBI): domain Eukaryota; kingdom Metazoa; phylum Chordata; class Mammalia; order Primates; family Indriidae; genus Indri; species Indri indri. Next base: position 60,932 of record RJWJ010004006.1, read on the forward strand.
TCATTGTTCTTAATTATACCTTTTTGTATGGAGCAGAAGTAAAGCCAACTGACTACCATTTCTTTGTTATCACCGTTTGTTATCACATGTCTTTGTTCTTACTCACACATTTTCATATGGGGCAGGGTAAAGCCTCTACCCCATATGAAATGGGCAAGAAGAAAATCATAATTCAATCATCATCAAAAGTAAACAATTTACAAATATAATCCCAATGCTTCAGGAAAATGCAACAGTGAAAAGAAAATATTTAACAAACAAAAAAATGATACACATTTTCTGGAAAGCCAAAAGAAAATTAAGCAGATTGTTAACAAAGTTATAAAAACATTTTTGTAACATTATTTTTTTGGGGGGTGGGGAAGAGGCATAACCCTTTCTGGAAAGGAGAATTTTTTAAATTGATACATAATAACTCTACATATCTATGGGTTACAGGTGATATTTTGATATCTACATACAAGATATAATGATCAAATCAGGGTAATTATGATACCCATCACCTCAATCATTTATCATTTCTTTGTGTTAGGAACATTTCAAATCTTCTCTCATAGCTATTTTGAAATATACAATAAATTACTTTTAACTGTTGTCACCATACTATGTTACCAAGCGCCAGAAGTTTTTCCTTCTATCTAACTGTTAACCAAATTGACCAAAATCTCTTTATCCCCAGAGTGTGCTTCCCACAAAAACTCCCACACCAACGGGGAGATCGAATATTCACCTTCAATTCCATCTTCTCACCTTAGAAACTGTAAGTGTAGGAAAATTCTATGTGAATGGCATTATGCTAGCTTGGGGAAAGGTGTGGCATAGTCTGAGGTGACCATTTCTCTTACTGGTCACAGCTTCTCTTGATTCTCTGTGATCAAGGGGTTTCTCCCCTTCTCCCCCAATATCTGGTGGACTCAGAGTGGTCTTCTTGTCTGTGAGTCATTTCTAGCCATATTTTTGTGTTGGAGGAGTGATGCTGGGGACCATCTATTCTGCTATCTTGCTGACATCACCTCCAGAGAATAATTTTTAACACTTAAATATTTTAGAAACTTTATCTAAACCAATTCTAAGATGGTACCATATCACCGTCTGGGGGATGGACACGCTTGTAGCTCTGACTCACGCTGGGCAAAGGCAATATCTGTAACTTAAACATTTGTACCCCCAAAATATTCTGAAATTATATATATATATATATATATATATATATATGAATCCTACAAAAAAGTGAAGGCATGTAATCAAGCAGTCATAATATTTTTAAAAGTGAAGTTAAAGAACATTAGTCGTAAGAAGACTTAGTAGTAAGATCTCTTTAAATCTCAGGCCAAAGATTCTGTGTATTATGTCAAAATTCACAGCCTATAACCTATACGTGCTTCCTGCTTCTTCCTACACGCTTTCATCCTATCCATTTTCTCCAATGTTTGCTTAAGTCTCGGCATCAAGAACATGGGAAGGAAATTAAAAGAGCAAGATGCCAATACTTCTAGACCCGGATTGCTATGGATCTTAAAATTGAAATACTAACCACTTAACAGTTGAAGAACATAGAAGTGTTAGTAACTAAAAAAAAAAAAAAAAAATAGTAATAAAGCTACAGTGTGGCTGGAAGTGCAATTCTCGTACAAAATTAAAGATGAAAATAAAACATTCTCAATGTTGTGAAGACGGAAATACTAAGAACACAGTATCATTTCCTTTTAAACTTCAGTCAGAGAAAGTTGATCTCCATTTATAATATTAATGCTCTTTAGTTTGATTTTAATGGTGAATTTATGTTTAATCAGATTTATAGAATGAATGCCAATCCTAATGAGAAGGTGGAAGTCTCAGTTGAACAGACAAAAAATGACTGAACACTACTTTATAGGCAGAGTTTGATGGCATACATTAAAAAACATCTAGTGTATTTAGTAATTGAATGTGCTATAATCATTCATGGAAGTCATAAAGAGAGAAGGAAAGATTTAGTTGCAGTATTTTATAAGGAAAAAATGTGCTTCTACTTATTAGATTTAAACTAACAAGAATAAAAATCCCCAGATAGCAAAAGCTTAACTCTTTCAAGACAAAATCAGAATGGATCATTTTCAAAAAGTATTCATATAATTACTATTTATGCCATTAATTAAACTGTTCAATTCCACCATACCGGACATAAAAGCCTTCGAAGATATGTAATATGTAATATCAACTCCATGAAATTTGCATTGTAGGAAAGGAAATTGAAATCTGATTTCATTTTGTAACAACATGCCCAGTTACTGCCTGAAGAAAGTGAGCTGTAGTTACAGACTATCTGAATTTGGGACTTTGTCCCTATTGATGACATTTTCTTGATACATTTTGGAAATCTGATATAATGACATATCACCAATAAATACAGGCGTATTAATAAGTGTGTCTAAGAGGTATATGTATATATATATGTGTGGGTGTGTATATACACACAATATGCATATACACACACAATATTCCTAAAAAGAAAGATTATGTATCCATAATTAAGACATATATCAATGTATGTATACACACATACTTACATATATAATATAGGTAAAATGTAATATATAAATATATAAAGTAAATATGTGAAATACATTTATATATATAAATGGAAATTGAGTGGAGCAGTTATTTGCAATTTATGTAACATTGTACAGCAGCATGTTTTTGTTTCTGATCATCTCAGCCATATCATTTGAGATATCAACAATTTTAAGCACAGCTCCCGATTTTAGCATGTTCTTGTATCAGTTAAACTACTTGTCTACTAGTCAAGCAAAATCTGTGAAAGAACTCCCACATTCCTCAGCCAGTATAAGACTTAAATAAATGAAGAGAAAACAGACTTAGGTTTTAAGAGCTAGAGAAAAAATAAGTGAAAAAAAGAGCAGAAGAAATAGGAAGAGTGTACACACATCCCATGGTTTGTGTCAGAATTGTAAACATGAGGACACATTCACACACAAGAAACCCCAAAAAATCAAAAAAACAAACAAAAACCAAAACTAAAATATGAGGTTTCTAACCCTTTAGAAGACAAAATTAGAAGACACTAGAAAAAATCATCAATCATAAAAAAATTAGCATGACTGTAATAATAAATTTGAAAATACAGGGCTAAAGCATGAAGAAAGAAAAATTAATTATAAATAAAGATAAGTCTTGGTGTCACTACAAATGAATGAAAAAGAGTTTTTTACTTTATTAGAAAAGAATACAAATTTGAGATGTTATATCAACAGGGTTATATGCTATGGGACAAATTTAAGTAGGCTAACAACTATGCAGAATTATCATTGTTTAGGAAAGTAAAATTATTTCTTATTTAAAATACCTGCTTTTATAGAAAACATATATAAATAATTATTAGATAACAATATTTATTGAAGTTGAGTCCTTCCCATTCTTATAATACATAATGTATCTGATTTACCCATGGAACATTCAAGCACTTAAAATGAAAAAAAAAAAAAGGCTTAATTTCCTGTCTTTGCCCCTTATTGTCTGTTTAGCAATGGCTAGGTATGTTTCTTACTCCCTTTGAATCTGCTTTCTCTTTCTATAAAATATACAAAATCATATATACTTTATAGGATGCAGCAAATAAGGTAACTTATATATGAAAAGGTTCGATAAGCTGCAGTATGAATATACACATACAACTGCCCCTTGTTGAGCTAAATTAATTTAATGGCAAGAATCATTACTATAATAAACTAACATGTCAATAAATATTTTCTATTCACAATAAATGTGAAAGTACAAATTGTACTCATAAATCTGTTAATAATTATCATAGTAGAAACCTGTTCTGCTTCCTGAACATCCATTCACACCTTCATCTAGACCATGAATTTGTTTTGGAAAATTATTTCTTCCTCATTGAATACAGTATTGATGATGCCATTTATAAAGATACTTCATATTCCCTTGGCCAAGTGTTAGACACACAATCTAAGATGGGCCAATGGGACATGCTCCCAGGAACTTTAACATTGGACATTGATTTAAATCAAAACAAAATCCCCCCAAACTTGAAAATAATTGGATTTTCTGTTTCCAAACTTCTGCCTTGAAGAGATTAGCCTTTATTTCCGATACTTAAATCCTCAGCTCTGGTTTCAATAGTTCTTTTCCTGTGGTTTCTAAGCCCTTATCCTTCAGCTCTTATTCCTCAATTCTGTGGGCCACATCTACATTTCCGCTATATTTCGTCTTTAGTTTTTGTTGCTCGGAACAAAAAAAGCTACTTGATAGAATTATTCTTTTAAATGAAAATCCAATTTATCTCCAATTTATAGATATATAATATTTTGCTGTTTATAACATTAATCAGTTGGGCATGCTATATCAAGTTCGTTTCTTCTTTATTTTAGATGCATAAATAAGCAAGGTCTAGGTAATGGCAGAGACAAAATCATAAATAAAGGTGTAGAAATTCAGATATAATTTCTGTCTCAGCTTTACCATACTCTTCACCTCGCTTATTTTCTTCCATTTGGGATTTACTTTCCTGTGGAAGAAAAAGTAGAATTGGAGAAAAAGGTAGAACTTTAGCTGTGCTTCCACTTAGGTATTTGGCACTACCTAGAAACTGGAGGTAAATAGTTCAGCCAATATAATGCATCTCTCTGATACAAGTTTTGATTGTGCCAGCCATTCCAAATTGTGTGAGAGCCCCAGTAAACATAGTAATTTACCCTGTGCAGAATATATCTCATTGTATGCTCTTAGAGGAGGCACATAACACAAAGATGAACATAAGGAAGATACTTTAAGGTATCAAGCTATATTTGGGAGGAAAGAAGGCATAACTATCCTTTCATCTTGTTGAAATGGCAGAAAAAGAAACCATATCCAATAGAATCTTAAATGAGTAGGTGTCAATATTTTTAGCCAATGGTTCTTTGCCAAAACGGTGATTAAGAAACAAGTGTACATTGTAGCCATATACTAACACTATAATGTAAACTGTGAAAACTATAATTTTTATTTAATCATGGAATTCATAGGGATAACTATTTCTTTTAATGTTCTCTAAACAGGGCTCCAATAGAATAATTTGTTTGTTAAGTTCTTTCCAGTATTATAAGAAATATGGCTAACTTCTATCTCTTCTTATGTTTCACTTGTGGAGACTTAAATTATCCAAGTGGAATACATAACCGTCAGTCTTCTTTTTAACCTGGTTGGACAGGTAATTTTCAATAAAAAGAAATATTTCAGTGCCAGGGCAGTGACCTCTATTTCTCTGTGTTTTCTGGAGTGTCTAATACAGTGCAGACAATTGGTAGATGCACACATCTATTTTTTGACTAGTCTTATTAAAGCACTGGCTTGAGAAGTTCACAGGAAGTTATTCTGATTACATCTAAAAATGATTTTCAGAACAGGAAATCCTTTAGGAAAAACTGTAGGATATTGAATAGCGAATAGAGATAACTTCAAAATGCTACATTTTCTTTTTGAACTGTCTTTTCTTTTTCTTTGAAAATGAGAAAAAAATGTACGTTCAACCTTGAACATGCATTTCACTGAATGTACATCACTGTTATGAAAACAAGAACTTTTAAAGGTACCTTATACTGTTCTTTAAAAAGTAACTTTTGGATATTTTATAAGATAGTGTTTTTTTAGTTTTATTTTTTATTTTATTTTACTTTATTTTTTAATTTTTCATTTCAGCATGTTACAGGCGTACAAATGTTTATATTACATATATTGCCTTTGCCTCATGCAAGTCAGAGCTTCAAGAGTGTCCATCCCCCAGATGGTGTGCACCACACCCATTAGCTGTGTATATACCAATCCCCGCCTCCCCCCTCCCATCTGCTAGACACCTGATGAATGTTATTACTATATAGTAAGAATGGCCTTTATCAAAAAGTCCCAAACAATAAATTTTGGCCTGGATGCAGAGATATAGGAACACTTATACACTGCTGGTGGGACTGCAAACCAGTGCAACCTCTGTGGAAAGTAATATGGAGACACCTCAAAGAGCTACAAGTATAAGATAATATTTAAGCTCAGTAAAAACACTCCCAACAGAGGAAGTTGAGCGGGGATCAGAAAAAGTGTTTGGAGATATACTGTACTCAAATGTAACTTATTATGCATAATTTGAAGATGACAAATCATCAAATTAAGACATCAAGCCTCCTGGTTTCACAGCACTTGGAAAGCATGATATCTTTCACTTTTATTTCTGTTGCCATTAATATAAAACTATAGTTTAGTTTCTTAATTTTTTCCCAGTAAATCAAAACAGGATTGCTTGTCAAAATCCGTTATGGGTGAAGGTGAAACACATAATAGCAAATAAGTTAGATAAATTTATTAATATATATAATCACTTAAGCATTTTGTCACTTATCAAAGAATGAAGATTTTGTATTTAACATATGATATTGTATCAAAATGTGGAAATAAATAGCTTTACTTGTACTGGGTGGCTGTTACCTACCCATGGTAATAATCAACTCTTAGTTAATATATTTTCTGAATAGCTATTTTTTGAGATGTTGATTAATTTCAAGTACAAATATTATGTACAGAAGTTGGATTGTTAGAACCTACTTAAAAACTCAGCCACACACTTATCTATAGTATAAAGTCTAAGCTACTGTAGTAAGCATTTTCTACACAGCTGCCAGTAAGACATCTTCCATTTCCCTAAGACCCCAGTATTGAACTTGTCATAATGTAAAACATTAACAGTCTATTTTTATTTAACTATTAAGAAGACCTTGTTAAGTGTGTAGAGATATTTTCTGAAATTTGTCAATAATTCCACTTATTTTTGAACTAGGTAATGTTAAAAAAAAAAAAAAGAATGAATGTTACTATAAAAGAAAGTCTTAGCTTTCAACATTAGGCTTTTAGTTTCACAGGAAACACTTTGTAGCATTAGGTTAGTTATTTATTCATTTATTTTGAAAATTAAAAAAGTAGTGATAATAATATTGCCTTAAGTGTGGGATGCATATCTATCTTTAAATGTAAATGAAATAGTTGGTTATACTATTGAATAATTGGTTATTTCTCTAATTAACAAGAGAAATACAGAGAAAATATTTTTTAGCTGATTTTATATTATATGTGAACCTTCCTCTGTTTTGGGAAAATATATTATAATTTTAAATTATGTCATCAAACTCCAAGTGAAGTTATGCAAAAATGTCTTATAAATATAAGAAAGCACTCATGTTTGAAAAACATGTCAAAGATTATAATTTTAATTTTTTTGTCTTTGAGGTATATTTTGATTTTTTTGAAAGCTTAATGATTGCAGGGAAAAAAAGCTGAGTTTTCCCTGTTTACAAACATCATTCCCCAGACTTCAAAGTATGAGACTGACATATTGTAAATGATAATTTAGCACAGCTCTGCTTCCCATAAATTAACATTTAAAATGTAACTTTGAAGAAAGGAAGCATTTTAGACATCACTGACTGTTTAAGGGCACATGGCCACAATTTCTAAGATGGAGGGGGTTTATTAAGGTGAATAGACATAATAGAAGATTTATAGTTTTGGGCTTCACTGGCCTTCATAGTCTTTGAACAAGTCTCACTGTGCATTATTTTCTGAATTTATAAACTGCAGCTTATCTGTAGATATAAAACTCTGAGACCTTTGAGCAGAAGTCCAATAGAAGGTGCCATGGGACAGAAAAGAATTATTATTCAGAGAAAATCTTATCTTTTTCACATTGCCATTTATCTTTCTCGTCTCCTCAATTGATAAATAATAGAAAGCAGGGGAAAATGTTGTTGTTTTCAGAATACTGATGATTTTATTTTGTTGGCGTTAAAAGTCTCTTGGCTGTTAGTTCTCATAATTCTTTTTGTTTTTCTTCATTATATTCCTCACTGAGCAAATACTGTGTTGGAAGCCAGAGAGGACTATACTTATTATTATATTTAAAAATTATATAATATTGGTTATGGTAATAAATGTATGTAGACGTGAATAGAATCCCAGAACTATCCAGGAATTCCTCAAAACAGCAAATCTGTGAAGACTATCTAGATGTCCTTGCTGTGTAAAATGGTCTTCACTTTTTCTTTCTTTAAAAAACCACCTGAAATATCTATGGGAATTGAAAATATGTAATTCCTATGACTCTTCTATTCCTCTTCTAGGACTCTACCCTAGCAATACTTACATGAGAAAGGGACAGGCTCAAGGATGTTTGTTTCAGACTGATGAGCAATAGTGAAATATTAGAAATAATCCCTATATCCATCAGTAAAGAAATAAATCAATAAAAAGTGATATATATATATATATACATACACAAATATTAAAGAAAATCAACACATTTGTAAAAATTATATAGATTAGTGAGGAAACATCTTTAAAACTTTATGGAGTGACAAAAGTGAGTTGCATAAAAAAGCATCTTACCCTTTATATAATTTTTTTTAAAAATATACAAAAGTATGCATTACTCTCAAGAGAGAGAGATATATATATATGTATATATATAGTTTTAAGTAAAGGATTGGAAGACTAAATTATAAATAAATAACAATGGAAACTTCTAAACAGAATTGTAATTGAAGAAAGTAGTTAAGTGAGTTTTATTTTGGCTGTCTGGTAACATTTCTATAGGCAATGTATTCATGTAGTTCTTGTACAATTTACAAATATCATGTAGGGTTATATCTGACTGAATGTGACAGAAAACCAGGTACTGCTTGCTTTAAAGAAAATACAAGCTGGTTTCTCTATCACATGAAATAGGTAGGTTACCAGGGCTGGTATGGTGACAGTATAGTGTCATCTGGCCATCTAATTTTCTTCTCTGCCATTCTCAGAATTTTTATTTAATTCATGATCCCAAATTGTCTTTGAAATTCTGGTTGCCATTTCTACATTCTAAACCAGGGGCAAGAGACAGAATCTGTAAAGATATGACTCCATACTTTTTAGGAAAACATACAAACTTTCATTTCCATCTCATTAGCCAGATTATTTATATGGTACCCTGTATGCTAGGGCTTGCCAGGATGTGTGGCATTCTAGCTTGGTCAGAAAAGACATAAGGAGAGAAAGAGCACAGGCAAGCAATTGCATTCTTAGTTAAAGATAGAAATTGATGGATGGATAGATGAATACATAGATGATAGGTAGATAGACAGGTAAAGATAGACATGCAGAAATGAATGGCAGTAAAATTGCGGGTGCGGGATAAGGATGATTGCTTTATTTCTTTATTTTTTTTATGTTTAAAAAATACCTTCTACTTCAAAATAAAAATATTTAGTTCGTCTTGTTTTTAAAAAGAATTATCAGTCCAATCTAGTTTGTGAAATTTCACTTATGAAAGGTAGATAACATGACCACCTATCACATAT
>RJWJ010004006.1:70408-80651 GCA_004363605.1 Indri indri
GGGGGGGGGGGAAGTTACCGTGATTTAAGAATGAATACTTAAAATTTAAGTTGTAGTTACACTAGGTATGATTTTACTCCTTGGATTTAATTAATTCTGACTGGTATTGCTGTGCCCAATAAAGGGAAAAACTTGAAATTCCTAAAGTTTGCTATTCAGGTGCCATTTCCGGGGGAATGCTAGTATGTTCCTTTGAACACTAGGAGCGCTGTGGCACTGAGAAGGCAGTTAGAGCACCACTGGGGATAGGTGTGCTTCTCTGAAGCCAATTTCTTTTGGGTGCACATGCATAAAGTGGATTGATGGTTATAAAATCCAAAATCTCATCTCTTCGTTTCTTCCTCTTGTTCCCAAATGCTCAAGGGAAAAATTAAAAATAAACATTGGAATTATGAATTATTTGGTTATTGAATACTGTTTTTTATTAGCTGTTTTTGCTTCAGATCTCTCTCTCTCTCTCTTTTCCTCCCACCCTCCATTCTTCCATCCTGCCCTCCTTGCTTTATCTCTATCAAATAAACAGGACATTATAGATACAGCTAAACCCATTTCCCCTCATATTTCCCCACCTTCCTGAAGTTTATCATTCCAGAAAATGATAGGATGTTTTTTATTACATAAAAATAAGGTAATAAACCTACATATATTCGATTTACTTTTTTCACTCATTACATTTTAGAAATGCTTCTATGTTGATACATGAAACCTAGCTAGATTATTTGATTTAATGGCTTCTCTTTCCAAAAAAACATGTTTCATTATCCAAGTCTTCCCTGAAATTAATATACGTAAAATTTGGATTCTTGTCATAAATATTTGTGTATCTGTTCTGGTAGCCTTTATTTAGCCAGTCTCCTGTTTAGTATTAGAAGATTATATAATTGAAAATTTGGCACCCTTACAGTAAGAGATTTTAACAGCTTTCAAAATATAGTGATTTTGAGTAATTAGAATGCTTTTAGGTCTCTAAACTCATCAGGAACCTCGCCACCTTTCTGTATAATATTTCTTATTTTGGTCAATGATACTTTCTACTTGCTTATGTGAATATTCCATTATTTCTTGAATGCTTTCCACTATTTACAATCAAAGCCTAGTTTATTGATCCAATGTAGCATATTGTGTTTTCTTTCCAAGGTCATTTATCTCAGTCACTTGAGTGAGCACATTTAAATGGATTTGAGGTAGCAGGGTGAGACATACTATTCCAAATGTAGAACTACAGGGCACGTCATTCTAGCTAGCAATATAACTTATTTGGTTAGGCAATAGTTAAATACATTTATCTGAATAAGATGAAGGTGTCTTGGGGACACATAAATGGTACTATACTTAAAATGTTAAATTGTAGATAGTCAAATTTTTAAAAAATCTGGATAATTGTTAAGTAGCAATTACATCTAGCAATATAGCCAAGTAGCTAAGAAAAGTCTTAAAAAATCAATTGAATATATTTTGAAATGCATGTATTAAATAACAAATTGACAAATTAGTCAATATAATCCTGGTTAAGAAAATGAGCAATCTGGAGATATTAAATCTAAATAATTTCCATGAAATATTGATTAAAAACATTTATTGAATTTCCTATGAATACACATTTAGTGGGAAAATACAAAAGAAATAGAAGACATATTCAAGGCCCCAAAGAAATCTATGATTAACTATAAACATAAAATAAATTAACACAAAGAACATATCAAGTACGTGTTGATATTATGAAAGCTCTGTAAAATTTCCTGTTACACAGATTTATTGGTATAAGCTCCTTTCCCTAAAATAATTTCTAGCTATCTGAAGTACTGAAATGGAAATTATGTTTAATTTAATCATTTTAATGAGAACCATATATAAAGAAGCACACACTTTCTAAATAGAATGCATTCTGCACAATTTTATTCTCTGTTATTATATTTGGTATAATGAAATCATTTTTCTGTCTCCTTTTGTGATTTTAGGGCATCTGCTATTATTCCGCTATCACAAGGGATGCCCAGGACAAAGTACCAGGGTGTGTTCCCTACACTGTGCTGCACAGAGGCAAAGATGTTAACAGGTATTACACTGAATGGTGGAGATTTTTAGAGAGAATGACCCATGGTTCAAAAAGTTTGTGAAAAAATAAATTAAAATTAAATAGCTATATTTGTTTTAGATTCACTTATAGCCTATATAATGTTAAAAGCTTCAAGGTGAAGATTTTGTTTATAATATTTCACCAAATTTATTAGATGTAGAAGTCATGTCGGCATCTTAAAGACATTGGTGTGCCACAAAACACAATTTGGAAAATACCCTGGCTTGCCTGCCACTTACACAGAGGTGACTTATTTCACAATTTGACCCCTATGTCTATGGATATCTTTAAATAAAGAAAAACAAGTGAACCACAGAGTTACTGGTATTCAGAAAAAGAACCACTAGGAGTAAGGCTATTTAACTGCATCCTTTTAAAGCCTGAACATGTGGTAACGACAGCTAACACTAACATGGTATTTAATATATTCCATGCATATACTAAGAGATTTATGAGTATTAAAACTAATTTAATCCTCATAAATAAAACAGTCTTTTTAGATGGATATTGTAATTATTCCCATCTTAGAGATAGGGTAACTGAGGCACAGAGATGCTTAGTTGTTTATGAAAGTTCACACAGCTGGTAAATGATGGAACCAAGTTTCTAACTCAGGCAGTCTGTCCTCAGAGTCCATTGTACTTTCCTCTTACTTCCTCTAATCAGAATTAGGAGGAACTTATTTACTAGGTGTTGGGACACTGGGCTGGCTTTGCGGAAGCCTGTGGAAGAGGTAAGAATACAGCATATGACTTATTGGTCATCTATGAATAAGTGTTAGCTACTGTGCAAAATATTTCATGATATTGCTTTGTTCAATCCTCATATCAACTTTCTAAAGCAAGGAGTTTATAAATAAATAAACACATTCAGCGAGCATAAAGTGTGTTTTTAGGATTCGGTGCGACCCTTTGTTTAGGGGCATTTTTTATGCTTCTCCAGCTAGTACCTTGCTCTCTAGTTGCTATTTACTAAACCCCAGTCAAGATAGTATCATTTATTTAAGATTGGTTGGAAAATATTCCTCTCAGGGATACCTCAACTTTAACAGTGGCCTCCTGAAAACCATATGGTATCTATGGTCCAAAGAAATCAAGCTATAATGGACTCAGAGGGGAAGAAGAGAGAGGGGTACATTCACTGCAGCTAATAGATTGGAGAGGGGCTAGGAACACACTTTGTCTACCCTTTAAAATCACAGCTTAGGTAACTATTTTGTTCTATTCCATTTATTGTGCTGCTGGGGCTGTAATGAGACAGTAAACAATCTAACAAAGGAGACAGTGACAACTTTCTCTGCCATTGGATTTTTTTTCTCCTTTCATTTCCCAAGAAGATAGAATAGAATGGTATTTAAATCCCCCCCATATATATGTATAATGTATGTATATATGTAAGTGTACGGGTGTATATGTATATTTTTGTGTGTGTGTATTCCAGTTAAATAGGTATTATCTCTGATTTGCAAATTAGAAGACAGAGCTTCATTTTACCAAGATCACACAGTTAATGTTAGGTGAAAGTAGAATTCAATCACTTAAAACTTGCTCCAGAAAGAGAGTGTGCCAGTCTGTAGGTGCTCATTGGTGATTGTGGGGCAGGTAAATGGGGCTGCAGGGGATGAAGCGAGAAGTTTAGGCCCTAAAAACATAACTACTGTGATAAAAAGATGAGAGAAGTGAAGCGGTTAAGAAAATATCTCAAATCCCAGGCAATAGATTTTTAAGACTTGAACTAAGTTACTGTTAGTGGGATTGAAGAAAGAAGAACAGATTCCGGACAGATTTTAGAGAAAGAGTTAACAAAGCTTAATGACCCATTGAATGTTAGCAGTGAAAGAGGGGCAAAAATAAAAAATTAGGAACCACGAAGTACCCTAACCTAAACGAGGTAAAGGAAGCTCATGTGGACATGTTGGCAACATGTTAGCAAAGACATCCCAACTTCTACAGGCAGAGGGCAAAAGATGAAGAATATCATACTCATGATCTGATTGAAAAAATGTCAAGGTTATAAAGGAGTCTGAATTCACAGTATGGCAAGTATAGCAGCCCTTCCTTTACCTGGAATCTGTGCAAAAGAGTAACCTGAGGTGGATGCCCTGCAAAATAACGTTCATCTTTCTCTCCATCTGTCTCTGGCTTCCCTATTGTCTTTATAAAATTGTTTAGATTATTCTAGGTCCTTTGCGTTTTCACATAGATTTTCAAATTGGTTTGTCAATTTCTACAAAAATGGCTAGTGGGATTTTGACTAGTATCACATTGAATTTACAGACCAAGCTGGAGAGAATGGACCTCTTAATAATATTGACTCTTCCAGTCTGTGATTGTAGCATATTTATCTCTTCATTTAAATTTTCTTTAACTTCTCTTAGCAGTATGTTTTCGTTTTTAGACATAAGATCTTGACCATCATTTGCTGAATTTATTTTAAGAAATGTCATATTTTATGATATTATAAATAGTATCATTTTATATTTTCAATTTCCTGCTATAAAGACATGCAATTAATTATTTCATATTGAATTCATATCCTTTGACTATGCTAACTTTATTTATTAATTCTAGGGCTGTTTTTGCAGAGTCCTTGGGACTTTCTATTTAAACGAGCATGCCATCTGTGGACAAAAACAGATCTACTCTTTCTTTCCCAGTAATGATGCTGTATTTCACTGCCTAAAACCCTCAGTGCAATATCGATTATAAGAAGCTGGAGTGGACAACCTTGCATATTTTTCAATCTTACAGAAGACTCATTCAGTATTTCATCACTAAGTATAATATTAGCTGAAGAGTTTTTTTGTAAATGCCCGTTATCAAATTAAGGAAATTCTCTTATTTTCCAAGCGTGCTGACAAAAATTTTTTAAACATTGTTGTTGAATTTTTCAACGGCTTTCTTTATATTTATTGAGCAGATCATGAGTTTTTTCCTCTATTGTATTAATGCAGTGAATTGCACTATTGATTTTCACTTACTGAACCAATCTTATATTCCCAGAATAATTCCCACTTAATCACAATATGTTTTCCTTCGCATATTTCTGTATTTGATTTTCTATTTTTTTAAGAATTTTTGCATCTGTGTTGACGAGGGTCTTCGTCTTTAATTTCTTGTAATATCTTGATCACATTTTGGTATCAAGATTGTACTGGCATCATACAGTAAGTTGGGAAGCATACACCTTTTGTCTATTTTCTAAAAGGGGTTTTGTAAGATTGATATTTCTTCCTTGAATGTCTGACAAATTTAATAGCACAAACTTGAGTCTGCAACTTCCATTGAGGTTTGGGTTTTTAATTATAAATATAATTAGTTTAATAGATAGAAGACTCTTGTGATGGATTATTTCATTTTGAGTCAGTTTTGGTAATTTGGATTAAGATGTTAAGGGGTTCAGAATAATGGCTCTATAAGGGAGACTTTATTGCTATATGGAATCCTGCCATGCATGGTTCATGATTGAATATCTTAGCAAACACACTTGGAGTCAGTCCAAGCATGTTGCAGTTGAGAAGAAGCTCATACATTTGGGCCCATATATAGTGTCCATTCCTGTCCTTATACAGATCTGTAAGGACAGGAATGCACATTGTGCTCATTCTTTGAACACTTTGTGCTCATTCTTATAAATACACCCACGTGCTTAATCCCCAAATTTCTTTTCTCTGATTTTCAGTCTTGCTCCTTCAGGGCCCTGACAACTAGTCAAGCCATTTAATACTGCTCAGAATTTCATGGCCATTCATATTTCCATCCACTTCTACTCCAGGTCAACAATCAAGTGTATCACTTGGATAGCTGACTATTGGCAAAATTTTTCCTCTTTGCTTGATTTCAGGGCTATTTCTGAGTAGAGCTGGAGTTGAATAGCAATCCATTTTTCTCTCTTGCAGAAGTAACCTGTCTCAAACAAGACCTGAGTATTTTTATTCCTTGGCGAACTTGTCATAGGGAACTCCCCACAAGGCCATAGGACATGGGAGACATGCGGATGTATGGTGCAGTAGTGGTATTTTATTTCTTGGCCACTTTGTTGCTGAAACTTACTTGTGCACTTTTGACGTGCTTGGGCCCAATCCCAAATGTGTAACTTCCATCATCTAAGCCTACTGGGAAAACCGTGAGCCAGTGTAGAACTCACCATGTCTCACAGATTTCCCACTCAAGGGATGACTGAGCTTAACTATTTATGTACCAGCTTCTGTCACACATTGGTTAAGGGCTCCTTCTACAGGGTGCTAATTTCCAGGTGATTCTAGCCAACTCCAAGGGAGGATAAAGCAGGCTTCAGTATTCAGAGAAAGCTCTCAGGGAAAAAAATACTGTTTCCCACAGTCAGAAGTTGGAAATTGGTCTGTTGTAAATGTGAAACAGAAATGTTAGGTAATATTTTATGTAATTACATGATAGTGATAGGTTTTCAATTAAGTTGCAATTGGTCACAAAAGTTAATTTTTAAATACTTTATTTTAATTTTTTAATAGGAATAAACTATCCAAGTTCAAATTGCAAATAACACAAAAGAGCTTACGACAAAATGTTTCTCAGTGGCCATTCAACTCGCCCCTCTAAATACAATCATTATTGCAAATTATTGTAATAATCATTATTATCATTTTCTTAAGTATTTTCTGAGAGTTAATGATGAGCTTACAAGCATACATGCATTCGTATGCATTTTAAAATTCTATTTTCAATCATTTTTGTTTTTGCGAATCTAATAGGAGAAAATAGTATATTCTCTCTTGTTTTTATTTTTCATTTGTCTTTTCATGAGTGTGGGGTAAATTACCTTTTCGGGCATTTATGAGCTACTTGAATTTACTTCTCTGTGAGTTATTGTCATATCCTTTGTATATTTTTCATCTTTTTTTAATTGTTAGGAGTCTTTTCTATATTAAATTAATTATTCCTTTGTTATGTAATTACCACAGTATTTTCTTTTATGCATGTGTTTTACGATATAGAATGCTGATGTATACATTGTTGGATTTACCAATATTTTATCTTAGAAAAAATTGCTCATTTCAAGACTTAAAAAAATGCTTCTATGTTTTCTTCTATTACTTTTGTATGCATATGTCATATAAATATTTGAACTATTTATTTTTGCATAAAATGTATTATCAAATTATCCTAATGCCACTTATTAAAATTTATATTTTGACCATTAGATTAAAAATCTAGTCTACAGCATATTTTAAGTTTCTGCATGTAGCTTTTGTCTATTTTTGGATTTAATGGTCTATTCCAGTAGCCTGTTTATATGATGTCATATTTCACTTTAAAAAAAGTTTAAATTCCCTATCGTTACAGATTTATTCAGTAATCCTAATAATCAATGTGCAGATATTAAAGCATATTTTTTTTAAAGAAAACTTTACCTTCTTCTCATTGTCTATATTAAATGAGACTTTAAAATATTAGATGCTGACTTTTTAAGGAAAAAGAACTAGAATAATAGGCCAGGCCAGTAGCAGATTTTTTTAGAAGGTAAAGATTTCTTTATAAATAGAAGTTTTATCATTAACATCTCATATATAAAGCTGCTATAGTTTTCCCATTGCATAATGTATTTTTTTCTAATATATTTTGTTCTAAAAGTAAGATAATTTGAAAATTAAAGCTGAAGTTTATTGCCTTAAGGCCCCTGATTCATATAACATAATCTGGCTTCATTTATTTTTGCAGCTAATAATTTAATATGATAAAATGGAAATTAGAGATAAATTAAAATACTAACAGTTTCACTGAATTTTAAATATGCAAGTCAGGGGACACACTTGATGTCATTCAGAAACTTTGGTTATTAAGTGTGGCAGATTATTCATTATATATCCAAAAATCCTTTTTTTCTCATTTTATCTGCTAAGACCTGAGTTTTGAAAAGTAGAAATCCCTTGATCTCAGGAAATGTACTCCTTCCTGCAACCCCAGAAGCCAAATCCTGGTCAGTCCGAACTTGTCAATGTTATCTCAGTCTCTTTCTCTGTTCTAGGGTGACTCTTGTGGTAGAAGAAGAGTGCCCTGTTGGGCTTCTGAGGTTTCCCTTCCCAGTTAGAGGAGAATGCTTGCTAGTGCTGCCTTTTCTCACGTCTTTCTGCCTCGAACTAAGACATGATTCCTGAAGTTGTGGTAGACAACTTGCACCCTGAGGGAAGAGCCCTGAAGATCACGAAATGGTCATTATGGGTGCAAAGATAACATTATTGATCTCCTCAATTAATCACTATTTGCCAGTAACTAGAGGTGTGGGAAAGAATCATTATGGAACAGAAAATGGCTCCAAAGAATACACTTGTACTTCTTTCTAACTTGATAAATTACCTTATTTAAGCATATAATACTGGTAGATCTATTATAAAAGTATCTCAAATAGTGGATTCCATAGTCTTCAAAAATTTGATGCCTACCCTTACCGTAGATTCTGTCAGAGCACAGAATACAGATCACACTGTTACTTTAAGTATTTAGGATCTGTGGTAAGCAGCCTCTAATATGGTCCCCAATGCTTTCTGCTTCCTACTATTTCTGCCCTTGTGTAATCTCCTGGTAGAGAGTAGAATGCAGCAGAGGTGATGGGTTGTTATTTCTGAGGTCAGGTTACCAAAACGCCGTGGCTTCCATCTTGAGTGATCTCTCACTCACTCCCTGTGCTATGCTGTCGGTCACCCTGTGGGCTGCCCATGTAGCCAGGAACTTAGGTTTCTGGCCAATGGCCTGCAAGGACCTGACGGCTACATATCTGAGCTTGAAAGCAGATGCTCCCCTAATAGAGCCTTAAGATGGCTACTAATCTAGCCGACACCTTGATTGCAGCCAGGGATTTTCTGCTTCATGTGCAAAAGTAGAAAAATCATGAAAAATGTAACACAGCTGCCTCTCATTAGTGTCACCATTCACCACTCAGTCTTCTTTTACTCTATCTGTCTCATTTGGCATGTAGTGGTTATTCATTAGCACACAGACGGATATCCTTCAGCCTCTAATTCCTTCTCATCTACATTAATTTGTCTGTTAGAATTTTGCTTGCACTAAACATAATTGTAATGAAAGCAAAATATTTTCTTCCTTTCAGTGATGGTCTTTAAATAGTGGTGATTATTATATTACATTCACTCACCTTTTGCAATTTCTTTTTCTTTGTTTTTCCCACAGAGAGATGCACATTTTGCAATAACAAAGCTAAATGGAGGGCAATAAAATTATGTGGGAAGGATTTCAATTTAATAGTAAAGTGGAAAAAGTACTATGAAATGTTTACATTTTAGTTCTCATCTTAGGACATAAATGTGCTAGTTATTAAGCTGTTGTTTCTGAGCTACAAACTCACCCTTCATACTCTTCTTTTTGATGCAGGGGCTGAGGCTCTGCCAACCACATTTCTTCTTTGCCAACTGGCTCTTCACTAGCTTCTGCCAATCGGGGCACTAGAGTAAGTGTGCAAGGTAGCAGTGGGGAGAAAGGGATTTCTCTTCCCTGTTTGCTAGCTGCTCTCATTGGCCTTGCTTCAGTGTTGGCCGTTGCCTTTAGGCAGCAGCAGTTGCTTCTAGTTCCCAGCATTCTTGCAGCTCTCAGAACCAGCCATGGCTGCAATGCCAGCTTCGACCAGATGACATCCCTTCCTCAGTGTCTGAACCCAGCTACACAAAAGTATTCTTTCAAATTCCAAACATATTAACATTGGTCTTTCAGCGTCCATTCCTCAGAGTCCTGAGTTAAAGGTGTGTGGGTCTTTCTTCCAAACTGTTAGCTTCTGACAACCCAAACTCTTCTCTTTGGTCCCTGAGAGTTAGGGGTGTTAGCTACTTCTTGCAGTTATTATCCTTTCTCAACTCAATCTTTCTTTTCCTCTCTGGATTTTCTAACATCAGTATAACAAATTTACTATATGTATATGTGTGTGTGTGTGTGTGTGTGTGTGTGTGTGTGTATTTCTCTTTTTAAAAACAACTGCTTTCGCGAAAGTGCTTTCAGTCAGCTGCCCAGCTGTGCCAAAGCGGGCACCGAGGCAGGAGGGGCCGGGGGGACCTTTCATGTGAGTTACGGGAGCCGGAGCTTCCTGACTCCCAGCTTGGGAGCCGAAAGGGACACTCGACCCCAGGCTGACCTCACCCTCCCTTGGAGCGACTTCACCCACCAGAGCAGGCTGCCCAACCCA